>JAUMHH010173312.1:0-15908 GCA_032359455.1 Chlamys rubida | reverse complement strand
CAATGAATGTGATGTTGGTACAATGAATGTGATGTTGGTACAATGAATGTGATGTTGGTACAATGAATGTGATGTTGTTACAATGAATGTGATGTTGGTACAATGAATGTGATGTTGGTACAATAAATGTGATGCAGTAACTGTAGTCCTTTATGCTAATTACTTCTCCTACAGTGCAGGACAGCGGAGCAATACTGCATACCGGGAAATGTTCGTCTAGTCGCTCTAAATTGAATTCGCCCTTCGCATTTAATTTCTACATATATTATGTAGTTTACAAATATTCACTGTAATGATAAATTCGCCCTCATTACGAAGGGCAAAAAAGGAAAGCGAAACTTAATTGCAGCGACAATTTCTCGGTATACAGTATATTCTACCGCACACGCAAGTGAAATACAGGACCAAATGCCATGTAAAGCTATCAGAAAAAAACTACACCAAGAACTTAGTGCTGTGTTTAGGTGAAATTTCATGTCAGAGGTTCGATGAACGTGTGTCCATCATGTAGAGTAGTAGACAAAATACGAGTTAATCTTCCGATTTAGATTAGTAGTTTATTGGTGCCGTCTGGGGGTCGAATGCATGTTTCCTATATAAACAATCCTTATGTCATAGTCTTCAGGTTTTAATAATCTCCTGTTTCCCGCTCACGTGTTAAATGCATGCGACATGTTGGATCCGTGCAATACTTACACTGTCTATGTTGTGATTCAGGAACGTGCATTAGGCACGGTCGTCTTACCATGCAATGTGCTGTATTTAGCTGTGACATTAATCGTTCGCTGTCAGGAAATGTTTCTCCAGTCTACAAAGTCAGTAGGCATCAACGCATTCATTCATCACAAACCCAACCTTCATGTTCCAAATTGTGTGTAATGAACATAGACCTGCGCTAGTTGTAATATAGGAAGGCTATCTGTGTCAGGCGTGCCATGCTGAGGTGGCGTGTGATATCCCATTATCGTGCCGCCCCGCATCATCTAGGCCACCGGATCGATAAACGGATCATTCGATCTGCAGGTCGGACAGTCAAACTACAAAATTGAAGTTGACACTTTATACATTTTTGTATATTTTATCTTAACGAAATGTGACCTATAATGAAATAATTTAACAAAAACCATTGATAAGTGAAATGAAATATGATATTGTTTTTTCAGATCACATCTTGATACATTCAGAACTGAAAATAAATATAATGAATATATAACACTGGCTTGCACACAGCTTATCTTTCAACGAACATACCATTAGAACTGTTAAACATTTGTCTGTTGTTGTTACATGTCAAACTCGTTGTTTCCCATGGTACGTATCTAAAAAGCAAATAACGCTTTCGTTAAGTTAAGTTTCGTTTTAAAATATTTATTTATATGGTTGTTCAATCCGACAAGACGCTCTAAGCAGAGACTGACTAGACTGGTTGAAGGAGACTTCGCTTACACCACGTACAAAGCACTATTTAAAAATGGCTTGTTAGCATGTTCGAAAGAGCGTTCGTTCATAAGTCTTTTGGCCGGCCATTGAAAGGGCTTTCTGTGTAGAGTTTACAACTGACGATTTTATAGGTTTATGAGATATTAAAACTATTATATATAATAAATAATTGGTTCTGACGATATCGTGGATAATACGGACGAATTTGTCCTGATATTGTTATTGGTATGAACACCAAGCATTGATCCATGATAGCTGTGGGTTATAGCATAAAGCAATGTTCATGATATACATTGAGCGGCTCTTAAACTTGGAGACTACAATGTATTAATGCCCGTTCTGGTTGTGCAAGAGTGATATTACGATCGTTTATATTATGCTATACTTATTTAATCTAAGAAAACACCACAACGTCAATGCATTGGCCATTTCTCATGAAACTACAAAGAATATCTCAAGAGTCAGGTCAATTTCTACAATACAGCATTGTCACACTAGGAAAATTGGTGTATAAAACTCACCCGGTCCCATTTTTCTGACAACTGGCTAGATTAAGTACAGAGGGATACATTACTGAAAATAGATAAAAACAAAGTTGATAGAAGTGACAAAGACACCAAGACTTTCATTTAGAAAAGTAATTTCAGTTTTACAATAAGAAAAAAACGCTTATGCAGGGAGTAACACATTAGTCCCACAAATGATCATGTAAAATATATAAAACATCAGCCTCTGATATCCTTGAACCTGTAGAGATGGGGAAAATATTACTTTACATATTAAAAACAGAATATGTATGCCTTAGTATACAATCATTAAAGCGAATTTAAAAATAATGCGGTGAAAATACATATCCTTATATATTTCTGCTGTTACGAAAAATTTTTTCTTTTCAGATTTGTGATAATGCATCTTCATTTTCCATGGCTCGATGTAATTGCCAATTTTCCTCTGTATATCTTTCCGTGTGCCATTAGTGCAAACATAGCTATGGCGTGATTTTCTTCTATGTGATTTTATAAGCTTATCGCATAGTTAATCGAATTCTGAGGTGATAAGGCAATAAGAATTCACGAGCTTCTGATGGATAGAAAACGTTGTTCATTATGAGCTTACAAACAAAAAGTGTTTAAATGATTGCGTGAAAAAGGCGTAGATTTCTGGAATGTTCCCGTTTTGCATACGTCAATAGGATTTGCGGATGGATATATGGGCTACCGGCGCAAGCGGTAAGTGTGGCCGATAAGATTTTCGGAAGGTCTTCTATAGCTAGCAGGTATAAGTATGAAAGTAACCACGATTAGTTGATTACACCCTGTCTGCGACGACCAACATTTCGCCAGCATCTTATAAAATATCGCAGGATGTTAACAAATATATTATACTAAAGAATCTGCCTCACGTTAATTTGTTTTTAACTTTCAAGAACATAAAAGTGAAAAAAAGTAACGTAAAACATAAATGTTTACTATTTCAAAGATAATGAGTTGACATGTGTTACAGTGTATGCCGACCAAGTTACATGGTATGTTGAAACACAATGACAGCTCTCGAAACGTTTGTCGTTTTTTAACCATCACACTCTTACATCTCTCGAAGTTATGTTTGGGATTTTTAGTTATTTTTAATCCCATTCAGACAGCTGGGTTTAATTATTTACATAATTTTAATCGCACACTCACAGCTCTCGAAAAAGGGTAATTTATTCATTTTGAAAGGTACACTTCACTTCCATCAACAGTCCGTTTTGTTTTGGAGAAACTAACATGATCTACAGATGGGAGCAAACTTAACTCTGTAGCCTAGTGCACTGGAGTTAACAAGAAAAAAGTCAACTCCAGTTCACTAGCTACTGCACTGGAGTTCACATCCTTGTGCATTGGAGTGCACTACAATGTTTTGTGTAGTGCACTTCTTTGTTTACTACGCGTGCACAACAAAGTACACTAGATACAAAATTATGTAGATTTAATTGTATTTTACCGAGGCCGTTGCTTATGTAGATACGGTGACGTTGTTACTTTTAAAATGATGATGCATTTATTCCTAGATAAAAACTTCAATTCTATATGATCCATAAGGTAATATCGTGCGTATCTTATGCAACATATATGCTAGAACCCGGTCACTCACAAATATTGACACATTAATTAATATTTATAAATATATCTGCTTATATTGGATATTGGAAATGAGTTTCACAGAAGTGAACTTAAGGTTTGTTTATTACCTTACAAGAATTTATTTATGATAATATTTTGAAAAATACATTTATTTTTTCTCGCCATTGAGATGACGTCATAATTGCTGACCTGATTGAGTTTTGCTATCAAATTACGCAAATGCTGGGAACACAAAAGAATTGTAAAAATAGACATACAAATGTTCATCTTAAAAGATTGCGTTAATTTGCTAATTTAACAGTATGTTATATTTTGATGATATTGACGATGTATTATCTATGTTGTTTTAAAGGATATGTTTTACCGTACTCAAAACATACAATACAAATTAATTTGTATTATTTGTAGGTTCTGTGATTGCGGTAAACTTAGGCATAGTACAGTATTACCTTATGACACAAACTCAATACAATCCTGGTACAAAAAGGCTCTTGGGATAAGTATTAAAATAGAATTCCAGTTTATGGGCGGCCACAAAGACATATAAAAAACTTGACAGTGAAAGTAATTCTGATTCAGAAGAAAACTTTATTTGTGCAGCTTCATCTTCTATATTGAAGGGAGATCACTTCATGTCAAAAACATTCTGAGAGGACTCTGTCTTCGCGATGTAGTGGTATTATTTACCTTAAGGATCCTTGGCCCACTGCACCGCCGTTTACCCTATACACAGTAACCTCTCCTTAATTTCCGTTTGGATGTAACTGTAGCACATTTAGGCTCGTACACTTCCATTGACCAGCACGCTCTTGTTGATTATATACTGTTAAAGTCCCGCAAGGAATGTTTTTCTTTTCAGAATGATTGATCAATGCTATAGCTATGCTGCAGAAATAACAGTTTCCAAACCTTAGATACAGTTTTTGGCAGTGGTACGGGGATCCGTAACGAAGTTAATAGATTAACGTTTATCATAACAGCATATTCTCACTTTATTTATAAGAATAATTTTCTCTTTCAAGAAAAACGAGTAACATGCACAACACTGGATCATTGAATGCATTTTTTATTTCCAATACAGAAATATGTCCAAATGAAAATACATTAGAACTAAACCTAACTTTATTACACCATAAACGTGAAGCTGAACACTAATAAATCATGCTGTTATTGTGATGTGTGAACAAATGTTGGCTTTAGGCACGCGTAATTTTACATGTTTGATTTTAATTTTACCTAATGAAATGGTATTATTTTGGAATAAACAATATGTTCATTAATTTCTAACATATACTTCCTTATTTATTTATTTTTCATTTTTGAAGAATATTATATTTGTCTGAAGAGTGACGCAGAGGCAGTAATAAAGAAAAGCATAGTATAAAGCATTTGACATCTTCACGATAATTATATGAAAACGTAAATTGTTCTGATTCACTTAACGCATAAAGGCACGAAGTCCACTGATAAAGGTTAACTCTTTGAATCAATTTCAAAATAAACGTTTTCGTTGCCCCTGCCCGCCGAGACACGTTCTGTGGTTACTTCTCGTGACATTAACAATACAAACAACCAGGATGTTTAAATATCAAATAGCCCAACATGGTGAACATTTAATGTTCAGGGCGGTTATATTACGGCTAAATATCCAATCGATGGCAAATTAGCCATCCATTTGAAAAAAAATCAAACGAGAACTCAAGATTTTACTCAAACATTTAATTGCTTTGACACATTACCATTGTGTTTAGCATTGTCATTAAGTAGAAAAAATGGTTTAGGGCGGACAGCATGCGATTTTGTCCTACAACAACGTTAAACGTTAGTATGCATGTGCATATTAAATTCTGGTTGACCCTTTACCTGTTTGAAACTTGCAGGTCGCAACTTCAAATCTCCCATTTCTCTTCCTTGTAGAACTTTGTATATAGCTATATATAAGATAAGTCTCATTGTCGGAGACAGTTACTTACCAGATACCCGAAACGGTATTAAGTGTATACATGCATTAAACTGTAATCAATGATAATAGTGGTTCGACAATGAACATTATTTTCAAACAGAAAAGGGCCCAAAGTTCTATGCTGTTCTATTCGTCAGCCAGACTCGATACACAGGACAATTAGTTGTGTTATAGTGTGTGTGCGCCTAATTATAAAAACATGTTTTCCAATGATCCGTTGACGTACAGTGTAATTCTACGACCTGTATATTTCGTCCTCTAGTGGTGAATAATGATTTTTAAAGGGTTGCAGAAAAATATCTGCTATTATGTCAAAATAACTATATTATATCAAATTTTAAACGCATCTTGCAAATAGGCAAAACAGACTAAATCACCGTTTTTACAGGGTGACCTATTTTCCCTTTGACGTGTAAAATAATCACAGAAATTATAGGAAGACAAGCCCAAAACCAGCAATTACCACGAAAAGAGGTTGGACACGTGCATCTTCGTAATGATATAGATTCCTCGTCAAGATGTTGTAAATTTGACGTAAAGTGCTGCGTTCAAAACAGCTATAACGAAAATAAACAGTTTCGAAATCAGGAGTCGAACATTTCTCCTAACATTTCAAAGTAGAATTGCGGAACCATATGACGATAATTCAATTTCACTATCAGATATGACGATGATGTGTTGACTTTGAATAAAATAATAATCATATCGACCATATATGTACCCCACTGAGCCTGAAATAATGGACACCACAGGAACTTTTACATCAGCCGTTTACCTCGATCTTAACTCATAGCATGGACCACACCGATGGTTTACTACTTGTGCTAATTTGTACCTACATGATATACATGACGAATTCGATTTTCAGAGAGTATTCTTTTCTATTCCTGTTAATAATATTCCTATTTTCTCTACCTACGACGTTTACATGTTGCAGTTGATTCGATATTCATTAGCTTGCCTTAAATATTCTGATTCCCGTGATAGATACCGAATGCAGACGGACAAACTTGCAACCCAAGTTTCCCGAGAGACGCAGGTTGATGAAGAGTTGGCAAGTTTTATGGTGGTAAGCATGATCTCACTTTAAATTTTTATATCTTTGAGTAATATTAGCATCGATCTTTTCGATTATGCACATTAAAATATATACTTTATTTATTCAACAACAATAATGGAACATGTTATTTCAATTTATATTAATCACTCTCGTTGGCCCGGATGTAAGCGTGCTGAGGGTCTTAATGTGGAAGGAAACTGGAGTGATCGGAGCAAACCATACGTGGTTGTGCAGGTGACCCCATACCTGTTCACGTCCGATCGGGGAATCGAACCCCGGTCGCCTTCTGATTCCATTGTCACTATCGCGGTTTTCTTCTTTAAGAACGTGATATTATTTAGATTTGAAAAGGGTTTCTTTACACTTCGATATTTTCTTGTTTTCATATATGACACATCTTCGTTAAGTACGAATTTTCTGTCGGGGTTTAGTTGTACTGCTGAAATTTACTAAAGACATATGTCCTCATGATGATAAACCAATTGTCAATCACGAGTCACAATGTAAGGGAGGAAGACTTCTCTGCTAGATTGGAGACGTATTCCCGGACTTCCGTACCATTCCAGCACAGGAAAACAGACTTAACGTCACTCGATTGAACTTAATCAACATTCGGTTTCGTGCACTCGATATTGACATATCGTTGTTGTAAGAATACACTGTATGTTCTAAATACATTCAAATAAATTGGTTAAAAGATCGGCGGCTGGGCTGTTAGCATGAAAAGCCGTTGAAAGTACACAACCCTAAGAAGCTAGACAGGTTGCGAAATATACAAGTGACGCTCAGTGCTACACCATTCAAAATGGTTATTGAGGAAATTGTACGAGACAATGTGTAGTGGTAATGGCACATACATCTTTAGTAGTGAACATTTTTCAATGGAAGAAAATGCTGCGCTTAAAGAAACTTAAAAAAAATAGAAGATATTTCATTTCAAAAAACGTCCCTACTTTATATTTTAAGAAGAATTTCGACTCCGCAAACGTGGTTCTCCAACTACTCTTCATTATCTCCCAAGTTTGGCTCCGACAAACGATGGTTTCATTTATGGCTTCTCGGAAAGAAAAAGAAACATATCTATGCAATTTAAGCCCTTGCTAGTGTTCTGACAAAATTTGTCGACGACAACGGGAGTCGAATTTACGCGCCTATCAGTACTGTTTCAAACACTGTAAAAGAACTGATCCTCAAGGCTGATGAAATCTGGTTCACAGCTGATCGGGAATGGGATGACCTTGCTTAATGGCAGAAAATCTTTTCATATGTTAGGCATATTGTCTTACGATAAGGGACATATTTGATAGTAGAAGAGCCTTCATAATGATAGCGGACCATGTCAAAGACCATATCTTGTGTTATGGTGGGGGACTTTGTTAAGGGTAATTGGGGATTATCAAATGGTAAAGATCCTTAGCTAGTAATATTGGGCCTTGTTCAATGAAAGAAAAATTATCTGATGATGCAGTCTTTTTTCCAGTGAAGTGGGATCTGTCCAATGGCAAAGAACCATGTCCAATGTTTTTGTTGGGACCTTCTAAATACTGGGGGCCTTTTTTCAGAGGAAAGAGACTTTGCTTAGAAACAAATAGTTAGGGATGCATTATCAATATTTAAAAAAAATGAATAAATAAAAAAAATCCACGAACGGTTTAGCATTTTTCCGTTTGTCATCAAAATTGTTTCAGTATGTTAGAATCTATTTGACACCGTTGTAAATACACGGTAACAATATAATGAGCTCGCCGATGAGACATTCCGAGTAGTTGCCTCCTTTTTTAATTTTTTGTTTGTTATTAAAGGGTTAGAAAAATTAGCGTTTATACAATAAAAAAAGGCTTGGCGGCTTGATACATGTTTCAATGCGTGTACATAACGACCGTTATAAATAAATAAAAATGTTCGAAGTGCTGCTAATATTTCTTAATTAAATATTTAAAAGAGATGAAAAGAAGAAAACAAATTTCGTATACTGCATATTTTCTAAGTTTACCGATGTAAGTTTGTCCTTATATTTACATTATAAACAAAGTTTCAAATAATAAGCAAAGAAAAACAAAATAACAATCGAAGTGGGTTGTTACAATGGTAGCTACGGTAGACATGGTTGCTAGATAAATATAGTTCCAGTGAATCTACATCGATACCTGAGTAAACTTAGATAATTCACAGTGAACAACACTGTTTGTTCTTATTTTCATCGCTTTTGAATATTCAATTAAGTCATATTAGCAGCGCTTCGATCATTTTTATTTTTCTATAGCGGTCGTCATGTACACGCACTGAAGCATAAAACAATAACTAAGTCAACATTCAGACCAGAAAGTGTCCCATATATGTTCATAAAGCAAATAACAAAACAGCTCATTTTGACTAGATAATCTTACCTAAGCACAATGTTGTAACATTCGTTCAGCAGCAGAATGTACAGTTAAGGGGACGGCATACCCATAATCTTAACAACTGAGTATTAAATCAGAAACAATCCACATTTAACAACAAGCAAGACTCGCTGCCACAAGAGACGTTATTCCAACGTATATGTAATGCAATACCTTCGTTCAGAACGATGCGCAACAGCATAGTGAAGCTGTCTGTGGATATGATTTGATTAAACAAGCACACAAAACCACGAGGTTCTGTCGAGCAATCCTTTCATGTTCCCGTTAATCCTAACGAATTTCAAGTTTAAGAAGCATAGGAGCAGTTTACGGTAGCGAACGACTGATCTTTATCACCTGGGGCACTAACTTTTGCCTCATGGGAGATAATACGATTGTCCTTTCTCTCCTAACCAAGTTTTATTATTCTATTTCAGTAATGTCCGTTTTCCTAAGAACAGAAACTCGTAAAAGACATATTTCCGTTGAAACAAAGTAGTGCTCTTGATCAAATGAAAATCGTAAACTTGTGTTCAAACTCTTCTCCGAAAGTATGAGTGCAATGTCGGTCAAATATATACGGAACGAAGAGGGCTTTGTGGATGCTTGCGGTAGCTTTAAGAGCAGAAACCTATCTGTCGATTGGATTTCGAATCAATGAGTAATACCATGATTCTCAATACGTTATTTGTGCGGGCCTTAAAACCTGCTATACTTAGTTCCTCTTGGTTTAATTAAGATGAGATTTACTTTCTTGGTTGTATTTTAGTTGAATTTACATTGCATCGCGAGGATGAACTTTAAGTAAAAAAGTGACGTAGGCAGGATGCACAGTTCCGAATCTGCGTTTTACATTTCACTTTAACATAATAAAGACAACTTCTTCAAAACAACATTTCACATTTGCCTTTTAAAAATCATCGAATCACATTGCTATCTAAGCTGTTTCAGCTCACAAACTAAACACAATGTGACTTAAACTCTGCTTAGACACGTTGCAACAAGAATGATACCGAATGCACTTCTTATAATTGTATACATGGTGTACATTTCCACTTGATTTCAGCGCACTTTCACCATTCGGAGAGAAAGAAATTGTCTAAAACATCAACTTGAAAATGTCAATTGATAGCTACAGATGTTAATGTTCCTTCTTAAACATAGTACTCATGCACTTTTCTTTAAAATTAATAAAAAGCACAAAAGCAACAACACAAATTCCTGAAAAAAATAGCATCGAAACCGTTGCATTAGGAGACTAGTTTATCGTACAGATTAAGGGATACCAGCAAAATTACTGACATGCTGACACACATCCTATGTGCCGATTTCTATTGTAATACCCATTAAAAAAGGCTATTATTAATCTGGTTTCTCCAGCTTTTTCAGGTGCTCATTTTAGTCTGTCTCCATAACCGTCTCTATGAAGTGACATGAAATTCAAGTCCGTTGTCATATTTCAAAGCTCCCATCTTCAGTTGAATCCGTACTCACATGATATTAAATGTAGTGCTGAAGAAAAACCCTTAACACAATCAACGCTCACAAAAAAATAATTGCATGGGATTTTATTCAGATCTAAGAATTTGTAGTTCTGCAACTGTTTAAGACTGATTTGGATGTAAAAATCAAGATATAATTGAATGAAGGTTATAGACATATTTTATGGTCTCCATCGTGAATCTATCGGGAATATTATTTCAATGTGTATTTAGAAAGATCTGTTTTCATAGAATGCTCATTCTGTGGCGTTGCAGACTTTTACTTAACAAGTGTCGTCAAATAAGCAGTAACCGCTTACCCCTCAGGAACGCCTTGTTTGAACTCAACTTTTTTGTATTTCAGAGATCTTCACGGTTATCGATCTTTGTTCACTGTTTGAATTTGCTTTATATTCTTTTAGCTTGAATTACGTTTTAGGTGGAACTTCGGTATTTTCTCTCCTTTTTATTGTTTATTTTACAGTATGGACCCACATTGATGACATAAATAATAGCTCGTACGTCCTTTACGATAGTACATGTTGTAAGCACACTATTGTCTTGTCAATGAAAATGGTTCGAAAATGTTTCTTTTATATTTTATATGTCACGGAGTAAAACAATCTATTGCAATATATTTGTACCGGTTAAAAATAACATGTTCTCACATTCAACTAATGAATATACAAAACATATATAGAATAGGCAATTATATGTATAAAGCTTGTAAAGTGCGTTTTGGCTGTGTTCTAGAATGTGACGTTTTAAAAGTCCAACGTCATCAATTAAAAACCCATCCCACAATTTAAGGGATTAAGACGATTTAATTGCTCCCACTGATTGTTATAGTTTCTTCATTCTATCGTGCTAAATTATGATTTCCTTTTGAATGTCATTTAAATTTCAATCGTTTGGCAGAATGCATCAATATTTTCACACGTGCTGGCTCACTCGTAAAATATTGAAGTATTCTGCACACTCGTACTATATTAATAAAACACAACCGGAAATAATTAGACATCCTCTTTTAAACTTTATACAAATAATATTAGGAGAGGTTTTGCGTCATACACCTGTATATCATTCATTGCATTGTTCCCTTCCTGTTCTATCCGCCAGTATAAGTTGTTTACTATCACATGTGTATCTTACACTGGAATGACGTATTATGGAAAGGTCAGCTCGCTGATTAAATAGCGGTGACTCAGTTCACAATGCTATCGTGCCAACGTTCGTAGTCCCTAGAACCCGAAGCAGGGGGGTTGTCAACCTAAGGTCCATGTACTTTTGTTTCCTCAAACGTGATTTCAAACACAAATAGACTCTTATTTTGAAAACAAAATCATGCCATGGGAAAATTAGAAAATGAAAAATGTGAAATTCGATATCAATTTTAAATAAATAAATATTCCTTGTTAAATTTTCATGTACGCATCTTCGCTTTTCAAATGTAACAAGCCAATTTTGCAGATGCAGTCTAGTGTACTGCAGTCTGTTGAAGGACTTTACCCAATGTGTTTCACATGTTACGTCGTGCCGCGTGCTTTGCATTGTTTGTGTTGGCTTTCGCAATTTGCTGCCGTAGTTTGCACGTGATTTTTTTGTATGGATTGAGAATCTATTAATTTCAACTTATAATAAACTTGCCCAGCGTGGTACTGTCTACACACCTTTGCCAATACATCGCGGTATTCGTGTTAAGTATTGGATTTTACTCTGCACTCCACAGCCCTCCAAGGGCTACGCGTATACACACCCTGGTTATAAAGGAAGGTGATCAGGGGGAACAGTTACTGTAATAAGTTTCCCCGCAGAGATTCGAACGCACGTTTTATGTTTTTGTGGACTGGCGTACTTATATCTGGTGGGGTGTGAACTTACACCCCGGGTTGCTGATTATTAATTGCATTACAACAAAGTAGCTCATATGTTTCCAAATCAAACCCTATTATCCGCTATACTGACTCTCATCATGTTTACCGTTTTACTAATAACACCTTTCTGCGTGCCTGGCATTCCCGTATAAAATGACAATCGTGTGCAAGCAGATTGGCTTAATTAAGGTACCTGTTAGAGTACATGTCAGACATTTCGCTAAAAGAAATTGCAAACCGTTAGCTTTCATGGACATGTGTTTCTTCCTAAAATATAGAATACATTTGTATAAACAAAAAAGTACAATATATTTTTCGTATAAGTTAAGGTGAAAACCTTCATTTAAAAAAACTTTAGCCTATAGGTTTAATATTGTTATATTCATTAATTAAAAGAAATGCATTTCGTCAATCCAAAAAAGCTTGGCCACGTACTGTCATGATGAAAACTAGGGTGACACTATCTTGCAACACATTTTCGGCGGACATGTACTGTTAAGAAAACTAGCTTGCTATTTCCCATTGACTGATCGTAAGATACGACTTATGTGGGTTTTGCTGCAGACGATGTGGTTTTCTTTTATGTGTCCACTCACAGAAAATCGCAGCCGCAATCATTGACCTGGTGCATGTACCCTCTTACAACGTACATACAAATACAAAGCGTTCTTTATTGATTTTTTCTATTATTCTTATAAGGCCTTTTACTTCTGTCGTCTCTTCTGACATATCCAATGCTTTGTGTTTTATCTTATTTCCTTTTCTATCTATTTCTATTTATTTACCTTTTTGTTTGGACATCAATAATGCATTAACCAATCAAACAGGCAAATAAATAATCAATGATCAATCAATCAAATAAATAATCAATATATCAATTTGTCAAGTCAATTTATCCAACCAACCACGTCATATATTTCAATTTAAGCAAGTTATCAATAATTCCATCAAACTTCCTAATAAATCCAAAAACTCGACCGATCAAATCAATCAATCAGTCAAACCAATCAAATCGATTTAGAACGACAGAAATCCAAGTATCTAACAAATAAATAAAACGGCCAATCCAACAAACCAGTCAACTAACCAATCGTTCTATGGATCAATCAATCCAACAAACCAGTCAACTAGCCAATCGTTCTATGGATCAATCAATCCAACAAACCAGTCAACTAACCAATCGTTATATGGATCAATCAATCAAACATACCATACAATCAACACAATTTTTTATGAAAACATATGTATTCTGAAATTTTATCCTTGCATATATTCTACATACAACGTAGGCTACCACCGCGCTGATATGTTGTACAATGTAACTGAAAAAACTGGGAAAAGTGTAAATGGCTGAAGAATTCAAAACACAATGAAAGGCGGCAAACCAACACAATTGCAAGTGATAAATGGAGGTTATTAGAAGACCATTTTCATATCACACTGAGGATCGCGGCATCAGCCAGAAGGCCCGAAGTCCCTGAGAGCTGATATCGGACCGAAGGCTAACATAAAGGATACGATATCAACATAAAATGTAACTGCTATCGCATGTCTATTACATATAGCCAAAATTGAAAGTAAGATATTTCCACACAAAACAGACACGACGTTTTTAACGATCTATATCTGATTCTCTCTGTTTTTTTCTATATCATCTTCTTCGCCAAACCTGTCAGCAGATTGCTTATGCAAATGAAATTGTCCCATATCTGCGATGCTAAAGAAATTAGAAACTTCTCATTCCTAGCACCTCTATATGTGTTACATGTAGCACATCGAGCAGACGATACCTGAACAATTATTTGAATTTTGAAAAGACGCGGTCACGCAAAGGAGATACATAACGAGAAACGTATCACACGGGTAACCCAAATTCGTATCAGGGAGACGTAAAACAGTTATCATATACGAACGATTGCACGTGTTATAATTCGTGATAAACATGTACGTTCTAATTGAAAATTGAAAATAAAGTGGTATCCATCATTTCGTAATATGATATAGCATGTACTTAAAGGCTATCTAGTAAAGGACTCTGTCTCATTTTTGTCCTCTTTTACCGACCAGAAGGGATCTACTGCCAACCTTACAAAAACGGACGTCATTGCCTTTACGTTTCACTATTTTGACAATTGTATACTGATATTCTATCGCCTGTCTCCTATCTTACAGTATACTGTGTGTACAAGGACAAAGCTGTGGCCAGGTTGAAATGCCATGTTTTAAAACACTTATGTACCTTTACACGATCTTTCTATCATTTTTATCAAATACAACCTCTATATATGTTGTTTTTGTAATTGTTTTTTTTACCTCTCCGTACCTTTCCTTTGCGCATACGCATTTGTTATGTACATGTGTTACTGTCAGGTGTTTTAAAAGTATACTAGTTTATTCATAAGACCGATCAATATCATTTTGCGATGATTCTATAAAGTTGATGATTGCTTGGTGTCTCTGTAATTTTTCCGCAGTATGGACATTTCGCACCTGTTACCTTTTTGTGATCTTATGGTAATGCCATTTTTGCTTAACCAATGCTGATACAATGGATTGTTCACTGTTTGTGCTAGTATGACTAACTTACATGTGATCTCGCTCAATAAGTGAACATGTACACAGCGCGACAACTTTCATGGTTACCGTATGCTTAAAAAATCAGTTTCAGTGACGTAAACAGGCATAAATACATCAACGAATAACTTTCTCGTCCAGATAATGTTTTAAATAAGTATGATAATCATAGTCATGTGGTTTAATATCCGTTGTTTATCAGTTTGTGTTTTGATACACAGTCCATTATTTTAAAATGCACAGCGTGAAGCGTGGCATACGTGAGTGCTTTCCTCTGGAATTTCGAGGTTTATAGCTTTACATATAAAGGAAATTAGTACACATAACGTAAGATAATTTAAATTCAACAGGAAAAATAAGATAACAAACATTCGATTTTTTTAATGTTTTTCAAATTCAACATATTTCTGTCATGTGAACATCGTTTTGGTCGAAAAGATTATTTTATATTAGAAAAAGAAAACAACACGCGATATCATGTATTTCATATTGCAAAACAAAAAAACTTCGCCCGATTTTAATTTCAATACACGCGGAAAATGTTGTACTATAAACTAATAGATTTGGCATGAGGATGATACACGTATGTTTTTGTCAGCCCTAGAACTATTTTCCGAACGCAAAGCCAGAGAAATATATCTTCAGCTGAAAACTAACATACCTAAATAGACAGGTGATAAATGTTCGATTTAACCGAATAAAAACAAAAGAAAAACATGCAGCAGATAATACCGCTATATTGCTCAGCATTTGTCGATTTTACTATTTTTCAAATGCACTGCGTGTCATTTTCATTGATTGAAATCACTACAGATCCTTCTACATCAATCTCTTATCTCAAATTTTTCTTCCAGCCAGGGACGGTTTTCTACTTTTCTTGGCAATTTTTATTTTTTTATCGTGAACTTTCCACCTCTTGATAGTAACATCCATGCTACCAAAACATTCGATGTTTTCATGTTTGCGTTACTTTATAGCTTGCTCTAAATGTCATGATTCCTATGGTAGAAGT
>JAUMHH010173290.1:0-15913 GCA_032359455.1 Chlamys rubida | reverse complement strand
TAAAATCACATGTTGTGTTAAATTGGTATCTTTGACCGATCATAGCACAAAAACGAACACACAGACATATAGTTTTTTTGCATTTTCTACTATGCCATTAACTCCTTTTTCCAAAAAATCCATATACCTGGTAAGAAAAAGTTTAATACAGAAATATTTTGACTTCTCAGAGGTGTACATCCTTAAACTTGTCTGGTTGCCTGCGGTAGGTTAGGCCTCTCATTAAGTGATAAAATTGGACCTTTGACCCTTTAAACTAAAATCTAATCGGGTGTAGAACTTGGTGTTTCACAATTTTGGTGTAAATATAAACGAAATATGTTGAGAGGTTCATGAGATATCTTGTAAACAAGTTTTTACAATAGTTGCACGCACAAACAACATGCAAATACCATATACCCCTTCTACTACTACTACTACACTACTACTGCTACTACTACTGGGAGGTACAGGAATAAGAACATGTCATCACCTTGAGGTAAACAGATGTCTCACTGTCTATATTACAGTAGACAGGATTTGTCTGTAATATAGTTTTCAGTGTCTGTTTTTGTGCAAAGAAGTCTGATCCAGTTTGCGGTCCTGAAACATAAAACAGTTGTGAATTGAACACACTTTTTGCCGAAAACAAACTGAAAAATAAACAAGTAGAAAGTTGTATTTTCTATCATTTCTCCAACTTTATTGAAACAAGCCACAGTTTTGTTTTAAATCTTAAAACAGTATAAAAATCAATATTTCCCCCCACTCTAGTACTGTAAACATACACTTTGTGTACATAAACCTTGTGGAGAGGAGTTAATTCTTTTTCCAGAGCATGTTGAGTAGATTATTGAATCCTGTGTTGAAGACATACACCTTGTGAGAGAATTTGATCAGCTGTAGAGGACATACACTCTGATGTAGATCATATGTTGATTTAGAAACGTACCTTGAGTATCTTTAATTCTTGTCATCCTTCTATTAGGAGATTCATCAATGTCTGATAAAAGAATAGAGGCAATAATAAAAATTTCACTTTGGAAGAAAAAGAATTTCTTACATAAATTTCTGTAACAGGAGATGGGAAATACATGACCAGACTTGGACTTGAACCCGGGACCGCCCCAATTTCTTAGAAAGATGCTCTAACCAATGGAGCAGCCTGGTCACTGACAGTCAAACCAGTCCACTTCTGATACATTCCTCCCTCTTTTAACAAGATCTTTAACCAAATAACACAGGAGACCCTTAACCCTTTCACCCCCTTTTTTTTTAACTTTTAGTAGACTCTACCTTGCATTGATATGGATGAGTCCATTATGGTCTACAGTGGTGAAAGGGTTAACCACCTAAAACATTGTTAAGACATTTTTAAGAATACATGTACATACCAGAATCTGGAGGAGTGATGTCGTATCGGTATGATCCCATCTCATTTTTGGACAATGATTGGCTGACTTCTTTATGATGCTGAAATAAAATTGAAGCCATTTTTTAGCCAAATCCATCTTTTTGTCAAGGTGACTGAATTCCCTAAAGAGAGTTAGATATTTTGTTGACAATACATTACAAAAAGTTGAGAAATCTACATTGTACACCAAAGTGTTTAACTTATCTTTAGTACATCAAGGGGTTATATTACATGTGTACGTTTACATACCAACAGTTTCTGTTTTTGCTTTTTGTAAATTTCCAACACCAACTCCTTCTCTGATTTAGACATAACAGATGTGACTGCCTTAGGATTGATCTTGGGTGAACTCCTACTTGGTGGCACATCTAATTGTCTTTCAGTTTTTTCTGGTAAATTCACTTGATTGTTTCTAACATTCTACCGAAAAAATACATGCAAAATTCAAAATTAACTACATGTAAGTATAATTGCTAATACTGTAATGCATTATAAGGCTGATAACTTTAGAAGCCTCATATGTAACCCTAGTACAAATATAAATACCCAGCCTCCTCTGCCCCGCCAATATATGCAAACTGTCTCGTTGTCAGAAGCTACAATTTTGCAGCTAATGTAACACAATGTTATACTATAACCAGCTAATGCAGGGTCATTTGAACTATACAGCATATTGCAAAGATATTGAAGATCTATTTACACTATCAGTGACCTTGATCTGCAATAAACTGTTTCAAAGCAGTCCCAAACATTCTTATCCTGTAATTTTTAGTACCCCGGTAACTGATGGAGGAATGGAACCAAACTACTACACATAGTAACAATGACATGACCATTGACCATTTCATCTTTATCTCAGGCATCTCTATATAACTAAAGGAACTGTGAGCAAGCTCACAAAGACATGCCCCCAGTCTGTGGTTACACTTGATTCTGAAGCAGAAAATATAGTTTCAAGGGCCATAACACCAGGAAAAATAGTCAAATAACAATTAATTCTTTCCTGCAAATCTACCTGTAGTATCCTGTTCCAAGTTACAAAAAAAGCAACGATCAGTTAAAGAGGAGTTGCACTTGCAAGGTTTCTTAAGCAGAAATTTAAAGTTTCAAGGGCCATAACTCCAATAAATTCCAAGGGGTGAAATAATGCTGTAAATAAATGAAGAAGAAAATTGTAGTACATTTATTGTTTTTAGAACAGGATTTGGACACTATGGATAATCACCATTAAGTCTTATTATGATATCATATTCATGAAGACCGAAACAGATAATAATCAGAAACATGTAGTATTGATACTATGATCTAGACCCTTTATGGTGTTAGCACCTCTTGCCTCTATCAGAGTGATGTACACACCTCTCACTTCTATCCTTACCTTCTGACAATCTTGCTGATCTTTGTGTCGTCTACATTGGTTCAGAAGATGATGTGGAAGGATAAAGATCATGTAGAATCCAAAAAACAGATTGAGAAACAGCAGTTCACATCTAGACAGCAACTGTACAGGCTTGTGACTGTGAATACAAAAACGTGTAAAATTGCTTTTTCATTTTTTAATTCTATTCTTATTATTCTCTTTATTTACTCATATAGAGAAGTATTAGAGAATACATGATACAAAATTTCATCAACCCTGATTCACAAAATTCTTACCAATGATAAATGAATAACAATAAGGATGTAAAATATGCTAGGTTAGATATTTAAGGAATACAATCAACACATGCTTTTTTCCAAGCATGTGCACAAGCTAATATGAGTGAAGTTTATGCTTTTATACAAGCTAAACCACATCATTATCAACTGTTGAACGACAGTGTTCATAATATTAACATTTTCAACACAATAATGGCTTGATTTTCATTAACTCTTCTCTACAACAATAAAATATAGATTTTTAGCAGGGATATTTTTTGTCAGTGTAAGTATTTAAAAGAAACTGATTTTTTTGGTTCTAATTGCTATCTAACTAGATTATGAACTTACGTGACAGGATGAACTGGTGTTCCCTCTTCATTGTATGCTATATCAAATGCTTGGAGCTCCTGTTCATAGTAAGCATATAGGGGTGTCCCTTTGAGTAAGAGGCAAAGACCACATTGGCCTACCTGTACTGGGAAGGCCAAACTAAGTAAACCTTTCATGAAACCTTCGGAGAGAAAATTCATAGAATCAATGAGAAAAATAATCTCTAATTTAAATTGCAGCATAAAACTAGACCTGTAAGCAGCAGACTAATGCCACTGCATAGACAAAGATTTAGAAATCTTTGCAGTACTTGAATTTTTTGTTGACAGACAACCCGATACTGGAATGGAAGATCAATTAAGATTTGATGAATTTATTTGAAATTAACCCCTAACTTTTCACATTTTCTGGTTACTGCAGAAACAATAAATATAAAAGGCAACTACAGATTCTTTGAATAAAATGATTTTCATCAATCAATGTGAATTACCTAGAATGATTAGCACCAGCAGGACAAGGAGGACAACAAATCTCTGATCATCTGGACCTGAGAAATAGCCTTGAAGTAACAATGACCGAGTTTTGGCAGAAGGGTAGACACCAATTTCTAGAGAAAAATTAGAATGGAACCCTTGACTCTGGCACTGAAATAAAAACAAAACATTTAAAATATCAGATTTATTTTAGTGGTATGTGCAAGATATCACAAAATATTAACAACAAAACAAGGATTGGTTTTATATCTTGTATTGAATATTCTCATAATATTATGTAAAACGTTTTGAAAACGAAAACAGAAAGCTGAAACTTCTTTTCAAAGTCACCATGATGGTCTCACAAATAATTTATCAAAGATGATGTCTGCATTACAAGGTAACTTTTCATCAACAATCTGAATGACTTACTGTACATTGGACATTCTCCATGCACATACAAATCTCTCCCTCTCTGAACCAAAAAGCTCGCTCACTCACGTTTTGTAGGAGGTGGTTAGACACAGACACTGGCAAAAAAAATAAGACCAAACTAACCAAATGGATCATGGGAAATGGTAAAATCAATTAAAAGCAACCAAATTAATACCTGGAAGTAATGGTACTATAATACTGGAAATAAGAGTATTATAAGTATATCAAAATGAAAATTGAACGAAAGAATAGACACCAATCTTTGTAAAGCTTGAGTGAGTTGCAGATTCAAATAATCAGTATTAAATAGTTCGGTGAGACAATGTGGCAAAAACAGCATAGTAGTCTATAAAACATGCATGAAACCAAGATTTTTAAGAGCACATTCTCTATACCTTATACATGTTAACTGGTGTAAGTTTGGTCAATATCTGTAAACCCCATCCTTAAGTTTGTACACTAAATATTTACAATAGAGTGCCCCAGTTACATTCACCATTAACCTGGCAATCAAAATATAAGAAAATCCAGAATCTTTAATGGAATTTTTGTGGTATCATTAAATCAGAATTTCTATCAAACCAATCCAAAGAAATTATGGCAACTTGATTTTGACTGGGCAGATTGGGAAGCTAATGTGTTGCTTGGTCTTAAGGGTGAATACTTATATTTCATATCTTCAGTTGGGGGGAAAAGCTGACAAACAATATTAAAGATCATCCAAACTCAAATGGATTCTATTTATCTTATTCTTTTTCGTTTTCGTTTTTACAAAAAGTCTAATACTACTTTAAATACTTTGCGACCTGATTTGCAAAACATAGTTGATACACCTTACCTAAGAATACTTGGTAGGTCTACTTAGAAGACTACAATACCTCAATTTTTACTAAAAAATCGGGCAAATGCCCCAAGTGACCGGCCTTCATGTAACTAGCAAGAGCAGTCAGAGAATTCTTCTTGTAGACAATTAACACAGATTCATACTCCAAACAACCTATCATGATAAATTAACACACCTGTGCATGTTATTATCTGGTGAGCAGTCAAGTTTTTAAACTTGAAGACTGCATCAGTAGAATGGTGGGCTGGAACAGCTACCTGTGTGCTCTTGGATGTGACTTTACTTGTGTTACAGGAATGTAGTGAAACAGTGTAGGTCTCTAACAGCAGACCAGGGTTATACACAGTTATAGACAGTCTGTCCATCTTCTGCTCTATAGTGTGAATAATCTTTGTAATCAGTGCTGATTTCCTGATCAAAAACATATATAAAATTCTTCATGTTACACGTACAATCAAACTTGTTATGCAGGTAACATTTGTATAGCAAATATAACTATCTTCTTTAAAGGTCAGTATTTCCGGTTTCAATGATTAAAACTAAAACATTTTTAAGATAAACAAAATAGCCTGTTTTTATTTCTAAACATTGTTAATCTAGCCTCAAACTATCCAGATCTCCCATCAGCTAGCCAGTTTTTCAAGGAGTAGTTAATTTGGAGTTGTCTATTCTAAATTGTCCCAGTAACCCAGCAATTTCATAACCCAGCTACTTTTGCTGAGAACAAAGGTGCTGGATTATCTACTGGAAATGAAGGTTGCTGGATTTGTCTACTTGGAATGAGGGTGCATGATCTTCTATGGAGGAAGAAAGTGGTTAGCTTATCTACTGGTAATAAAGGTGGTCGATTATCAACAGAGCAAAGGTGGCTGGATTAAACAATGTCTTTGGGATAAAGAAGACTGGATTATCTTCTGGGAATAAAGGTGGCTGGATTATCTACTGAGAACAAACGTGGTTGGATTATCTACTGAGAGCAAAGGTGGCTGGATTATCTACTGAGAACAAAGGTGGCTGGATTATCTACTGAGAACAAAGGTGGCTGGATTATCTACTGAGAACAAAGGTGGCTGGAATATCTACTGTCTGCTCTTAATAATCAACGATGTTCAGAATATAATTGTGCATGCCCTCAATAATGATACTCAGCTAGTGTGTGGACAAACTATATTCTAAACATATTTACTCATAAACTCTAAACTACCTTGTGTGCAGTAGATGATAAAACATGGGTACCCAGATACCCAGACTAACCCTTGTCTGGCTGGAAAGATGTTGCCGACTTTGACTTGTAGGATCAGGTTAGCAGTCAATTCACCATTTGCATGGAGAGACAAAAACAAGCTGGCAGATTTCTGTAGCAGGGGTGTGCTGTCAATCTCAGCAAACCCAGACAGGAAGTATTTGGTGGGTTTCCTTTGAAGCTGTTTCTCCTAAAACACACCAAAATATAACAATAACCTATAAATAAAGGAAGGATTAAACAATTGTGAATAATAATGAAAAAAATTAAACCTTTGTGAATAATGATAAAATAAATTAAACATTTGTGAATAATGATAAAATATCAAACTATTTTGAGTGGTATACTATTAAATGACTATCACTGAAGAAAGAGTAATCTTTTATGAATAATGATAAAATCATAAAATATACCACAAATTAAATTATTATCACCATTGTGTAACTTTGGTTCCTTCCAATAACATAACACTTTGTGTTATTATGTCAATGTATCAACTGCTACACACACACGCCATCACTGCATGCTAGTGATTTTGAATTACTGATGTATATCTAAAATGAATTCTCTGAACAATTTTTTTCACTGTAGAATGTCAAACTTTACTGTTAAAACTTCCCTATATACTTACAATATCATGCAGCCAAAATTCCATGGGTTGATTATTAAGACAACTGAAAACAAACAACATCACACTGAATTAACATCATAAGACTGTGTCATGTTTCTGCAGTGAAAGCACTAATTTATTTTTGTGTCTATACTAGGTAATAACACCCCATTTGATGTCTGAGTTAACACGAATGGCATTCCATCACGACATTGTGACCTTGTACTGAAGCTAATATTGACATGAGGTAAAATGGTGATGCTAAAGACATCATGATGGTCAGAGAAAACATATTTTTATGAATTTTTGCACTCATTCTTGATGGCGTAAAACAATTCTTAATTTTTCTCCATTAAAAGTCCTTTGCTATGCTAAAATGAAAAACAAAATTGATTCTATTTCATAAATCTTATATAAAATGGACCCATTTAATATCCTTTAAGTACTGTATATATATTTTATAAAAAAACAAAAGACAAGAGTTTCTTCGACTTCCCTAGCGCTTTCTCCTCTTTAGAGGTTCATCAGGGGAACTGTTTATTTATGTTGACAGGACAACAACACAACACAGAAAGTGATGACGTCATTACGTCACAATACAATTAACCTACCAAAATTGACGCCAAAGTAACAATTCACTTTAACGTCAACATTTGAGGAACAACAAAGATAGTGTTACAGAAATAGATACATGTTTCTTGCATAATAGATCGAGATATCCGCATTTCCGGTGGTGTTTGAAAATTCTATCCGACCCACGGGTCTGGATCGCTTACATGCGCAGACCGTCAGGTCATTGACGACATTAACAATTCAACAATGTCGTGACATCACAAATTGAGAAAACTCCACTGCCTCAATGTTGAAAAGGCGACGTGATGAAATTAAAACCTTTTATGAAGGTAAACGTGAGAAAGATGACATCAATTTTTCTGTACAAACCTTGTTTGCTAATATAGGGTATGCTTAATCTCGCTGACAGATTCGTTTTCATCACATAAGCTCGGGGGAAAAGTTGATAATTTCAAAATGGTAGTCAGTCCAAATGCATTTTCATGGTTTCTGAGCTTATTCTCGTAGTTGAGATGAGAGAAAGATACTCTTTCATGCCTAGGGGTTTAGGATAGGGAAATTCCACCCTGGGGATTTTCAAATTTGGCAAAAAATTAATCTTCGGCACAGCCTCCGGTTTTACCAAATTTGAAAACCCCTCGGGTGGAATTTCCGTATCCTACACCCCTTCATTCATTCATTCTTGGGCATGAAAGAGTCTTATGAACTTACCTGTTAATTACCTGTTGTATATGAAGATACAGGTAAACAAGTATGGTCTTACCTGTTAATTACCTGTATAGCTATAGGAGCTAGGACACTAATGATAAATTCATCACAAAGTGGACTATATCTGTCTCACAGGTGATAAGCTGACAGGTGTGTTATGATGTTAATTAAAACTGTATACATTACTCTAAATCTTTTTATACCATCAACCAAAATATGTACATTTTTATTACAGTGTCATTGCTAATGAAATAACACTTTAATGAAATGTCATGGAAATATGTTTATGTCTGAAAAAAATTTAAAAGTAACCATGTAACAATATATGTATAACAATTTAGCGCCATAATCCTTCGATCAGAACCAAGTGTGGCTTCCTCCCACGAAGGAAAGTAGCCACAAACAGTTTGGGTTATACAGTATTATTTCACTACAAACTTATTATGATACTAAAGTTTCTTATAAATAAAAATATATTTACATTTTTCCCTCTTTAACTGAGTAAACTCTGACTGCATATAAATTAGCATATATGCAGTACAAAAAGGTAAGGCTAATTTATACAGTACAAAAGGTAAGGCTAATTTATACAGGTTTCAAATTATGGCCCTGGACTACTTCTATATTGACCTCACAATTCAGGGAGATAAAGGCGTAATCGCTCCATAAAGAATATGTTTGTTGCAAACTTAACATTTATAATACCACATTCATGTATGTACCGTAAAATTTGCGGGTATAGTGCGCAGGTACGTTTTTGGGGTCAGATTTTTTAAAAAAATAATTGAAGAAAAACAATTGAACTTTTTTTTTAAATCCTAAAAATAACCGGTATCAAATTGGAAAAGTAGCATCAAAGGTAGCTTGGTGTTTATAACGCCGATTAATTAACAATTGATTTATTGGAGTGAACAAGCCCATGAAGGTCTCCCTCCGTACCGCTTGGAACGAGTGGATGATCTGCAGAAACCAAACGAAGAAAGTTTAGCTAATTCCGATGCCAGAAGGTCAATCTTTTTTATACATTACATTTATTTCAATAGATTTTATTTTTGGTAAACTTAACTTTACTTCGGTAAAGATATAACAGCTGTAATACAAGTACAATAACGTAGATACCGTCGACACCGGGGACTCTGTTGGGGTAGACTTTTTATTTCATTGACACAGTGTTTCAGTAGACTACACCTACGTATACCATCATCACTACAATGGCATTGGAAGGCAAAATACAGCCCACACAATGACGTCATGATTGTTATTTTAACCCTGTACCGTAAACCAGTTTTTGCTGGAATAGTTGTACAATATTACAGGATAACCATGTTATGAACTACAATAAACAATGGTAAAAGCAAGGCTGGGTTTGTTTAATGATCATCTACACTAAACACAAAAGATCTTTCTAGTAAAGTGATAATGGAACCTGTAATCAATCTAATCAATATGCTCTCATTAATAACACTTCTAAATATACGGAGGGTGGGAGATCCAACATCCATGCAAAGAGTTCAGCGTAAAGATCGGTGTTACCGAGCAGACGGATTCTACAAGGAATACATGAGTCCTGCCATAGTAGTAGAGTTATCAATAGGTGAAGATGACCATGACAATGTCGTGCTGGGTTTACTGGCTCTAATCAAAATGATGTTGACTAGTTTCAACACATTAGATGTGTTGTAATCAGAACAGTTCTGATGACGACACATCTAATGTGTTGAAACTAGTCAACATAATTTTGACTAGAGCCAGTAAACCCAGCACCTTGTCATGGTCATCTTTACCTTTTGATTCTTCTAAATATATATACATGTATGTCCAAGCAGCGTTCGTTAGATTTGAGGCGGGGCATGTACTGTAGTAATTTTGTTACATGTATCTAGGGAACAGTAAAATTGTAAAACTGGACAAAAATATTTAAGTAATAGTGTCATTATAAGAGCCTTACATTGTGTTGGTTAACAAGACTTTTATTTGGGTTTAAGGTAACATGTACCACTGAATCAGTCATAGTCACAAAGAAGAGTTCCACTCGGACTGTTTTTACGAAGAGTCGTCTCCCTTTTATAGAAGATGAAGCAATCAAGAGACTTTTTTTCTGGCTTAGAGTAGCTTTCCTGGTCATGTTGTATGTCTTTCAATGTTCATTGATTAAATGCTCTGTGGCTGATTTTGATACTGAGCCATTACAATTCTGGGATAGCAACATTGGCCAATTGTAGACTTTGCAATGTTAAGGTCAATCATTTGCAATAATATCTTTCAATTTGTCGGTATCCTCTACCTCAACAACAGTTTTCTTTTACTTTCAGAATATCAAAAACTAAGTCCTTTATGATAGTAGATTTCTCTATTCTGTTAATTATTATGTTGTCCATGATACTACACCTGTACTTCTCTAATTAGTTTGTATATAGCCAATGACTGGCTGATCTTGGTTAAGTTCAGTGCAAAAATGTTAGAAAGTTACCTTGAATAAAAACCTTGTAAAATATTCATGAACTAGCTACCACAAAAAATAGCAGACGTGGAAAATGACACCGAGAATGACATAGGTACTGGCACGTAAAATATTAAATATATACCGTATTCTACATAATATGATACAGAAATTTAAATAATAAGGAAATTGAATTTTTTGCAGAACTTTCCTTAATTCAAAACAATTAACCATAATTACTGTACACTTTATTCCAGGAGGTTGGTAAATTATGATGGAGAGATGGCTGTATACATGTCTCAACTAGAAAAGGATAGAGAAGGCTAAACATGAGGTCATGAAATACGGTTCATATACAAAACCATGACATATATAAGGAATGTCCCTGAACTTGGCCTGGACTTAAATATATGACTGTACTACAGTGTATTAGCATGATTTAATGGAGGGACGAGGAATAAAGGCAACATGTTTATACATCTGCACAATGTATATATATTACATCGAAACAATGGTATTTTAAATTAAAATATAGCATGAACTATAATAAACAATTGTAGTTATGAGGAAAATTTGAGAGGATTTTATTGCAAATAATTTGTGTTAAATTAATTATAACCTTAATGACTATTATTAATATATTGTATGACTGTATTGAGTATAGCTTCCATCCGACAGATTGCTTTGATAAGCTTAGGTTTTTGATACACTTTGAGGTAAAGCATACCTGTAATTTAAAACAATTACTGGTAAACCCAACAAAAAGACAGTGTAAGGAAAATGTTGCAAAGGTCCCAAAAGGACAGCGAAACTTTCTACATTACACACACTGGCTTTGGTGACCTCTCCCCACCCTCCCTTTGTTGTCTAAGTGAAAACTACTCTGTAATCAGGCCCTGGGGAAATGCTTGAGTTACTTTCTGACAGCCTGTAGTTAAATCACATCCCTATAACAGCCCAGTGGACAGGACGCTTCTCCACATGATCCCATCCCTACCCCTTCATAACCAGTGGCTGTGGCACCAGGGGGTATCTGCGGGTGAGTGACCCTGAAGGAATTCTGACCTTGAATTGACTTAGAAGATACAGGATATACCTTCCACTGATTTTAACAAATCTGACCCATATGGTTATAATCCTAGTGTAAATTGCTAACAGAGTCCAAATTTTTCCTTCCGGTCAAAAGAATATTCCTGATTCAGAGCTAGATCAACCACTGACCTCGATTGTTAGAGCTAGCCAGATCGTACAAATTACACGGAATTCTATTACTTCAAATGCAGAGAATTGCAAATAATGTGGAATGAAGTTGATATTTTCTATTCTTCATGTGAAAGGAACTGGTAATATTTCCTTCTATACGACGAACACTTTATAAATACTGCAGCTATTCATGGTACTAATTTTAGTCATAAGCAAGGAAGATTTCCCAATTCATAGCACACAAACATAAGAAATATTAAGTTTCAATCCATGAAAATAGTGACTTTAAGGATGCATGCTACTTAGTAGTAAGTTCTATCTGAGTTATCTCCCTTAAACAATTTATACCAGATAGGTAGATTTTTATGGATATGTGTACCTTTTAAATATTACCGTCAATCAACAACAACATGAAATTACCCGTCATTAAATTATTTCATTTAGAATTCTCAATATGGTGTGGAATTCTATTGGAACTGATTTTATGAAATGTTGTTTTTTTCTGGTTTGTTGCAGTCATAGCTGTTATTTTTGGGATATTTTCCCCCAATAAAAAAATCTGACCCTTTTGATGTTCCCAGAGGAACAGTAAAACCTAGAGCCCATTCTGTTAAAAATATAGAGAATTTCAAATAACCTTACTTCCCACTTGCACGACCTATATTATATGCAAATTCCCTTTGATGCAACCAAAAGAAAAAAAACACCCTTGCGGATACATAGATAATGACAAGTCAGGTGAGTAGGGTCTTGACAACTTGTTAGCTGTTAAAAAACCACGCACGTGACAGTGGTACACCGGAATGGGTGTCTATGTTTAATGGGTTAGTAAACCAGTGACACCACAAAAAAGCGACCTTTTTTGGTAGATTGAGACCTAAAATGTATCTATGTACTGGTCCACACACACCTCATCACCAGTGAAGATATTGTAGGTTTGATGTCAGGCTTACAGGAAGTCTCCTAACTCACTAAATCATCTGCAAATTAATGACAATGAAACAAAACAAATAATGTACTTATGATGTGAATCATGTGAGGTGCCCACTACAGCATACCCACAGGGACCTGGGAATTTGTTACAGCGGCTATATTCAGATCTTAATTTTTATGTGTTCAAAATAATATTATGATGCTTTAGGAGTCGACTGTTAGTGACATTGCGTAGCCCCCAATCCACACCTAATGATGGTACAAGGGTGGAAGCTCTCAATATAAAAGATCCACCCTTACCAGACATCCTCGTATTGAAAATCGCAGTTCTTAATGCTTGCTACCATTGAAAAGATGCATAATATTTCTTTCCCAAAACCTCGTATATCTGTGTAAAAAGTAGTCTACTTCCACACTCAACACATGACATTTGTTTCCTACAAAAACATGATATTGCGATGTGACATCATGCTCGCCCAAACATCTCCAGTTACACTGGCTGGTCATTTCCTGTGTGAGAGTGACAGACCTCTGGTTTTCTATTTTTAAATCACTTTTCCATACAAAAGAATAACAATTATATAAATAAAGACTAAAATGTTTTCTTCAAATTCAACTTTTTAGTCTCCAAATAAACTGGCCTCTCATCTCCAGATTTATTTTTTTTTTTTTTAGATGGAAGTCTAATCATTTTTATCGTTTGGATCTCTGATCCTAAGTTCTCAAACTAAGGGGAGATAATTAGTAAAATGCAGGGGAAATTCTTCATAAAAACTTAATTAGGAGCTGGTAGCCAGTCTAGCTTTCAAATTAATGTTTATATATATCTGAGTGATCTAACCGACTTTTCATGACAATAACAGCAGTATTCATTGGGGTTTTTCTCCTTCTCTTGAGTCCAACAGAAACATTTCAAATCTTATCTTCATTAGTTTCAATGATAAATTATTCAAATGGATCTTAATTCTGTCTAAAATGTAGAATTCAATCACTAACTCATCTGAATGTTTGTGACTGGCATTGCTTTTACCTACTCATGTGAATGATGCAATCGGTGAACCCGAAACTCCAACAAGTTCAGATCTATCAAATTTAAAGTTTTAGAAAACAATTCTCCCTTATCAAGATCACAAGTTCTTTCTGTATGCTTGCCCCTTTTAGTACTACCGCAGGAAAATGGTGTTTTCTAGATCAGTGCAAAACTGGTCAAACAAATAAATCAAATAAATAAGTACATACAAAACAGACAAGTATATTGTTAAAATCTCTATTCACAAACACTAATGCCATAATGCCTGTGTTTTGATAAAATAACAATTTTAGGGTTTTGAACTGTTTATTAAGTTAGTCAATTGGCAGGAAGGACTCCTATAAATAATTATATTATGACTGGGTTTTTTCAGGTTAATACCGGTTAATTATCTGTATCACTAGTACCGACTCGTGTGGTTAATGGTTTGTGTGGTCAAAGTCAAGTTCAATACATACTTAGACAGAATATAACCCGGATTACAACTTTACAATTCGTCAATAGGAATTTATCAAAGTATAGTTACGTACAATGCTGAAGTTTTGGCTCAGTTAAATCTTATTCTACATAATCAGTCCATGACTAATAGTCTCACCTAAAATGACATCAATAATCCTTCTACCAGGATTACAAGCACCACAAAGCATGCATTTCATTAGGTCTAACATACACAAGGTGCTAAGTACCTTATAAAGGAACCAGCGGCCAAACTGTTACACTGTACAACATGTAGCTCTTCAGGCCAATCATGTCTGACACCTATTGTCCATGAAGTGACCCTTTGTCCGTCTGGTTTTGTCCTCCGGGTCAGCTTATATTGGAGGATTGTAATGTTGATATTGCTTCTTTCTACCAATATTAATTTACTATAGTATAGTAACAATGCAGACCACTATCAAAACAGTGTTCTATGTTCTACTCTGATGTTCAAAGGTGCTGACTAGTTGCGAAGGTAAAATCTGATTTTCATCACCAAAGCCGCTTATTACTGTAGTATATTTAATAGAGTCACAAAAAATTAGAAATGCGTCTGACGCAGATCATAATTAACTTTAAATTGTTAATTATTGTTTAATTTGTTATTTTGTTATTCAACTATTTCTCTGCACTATGTATATCCGTTATGATGTTACATATATGTAGAATGATGTATTTATTAATACATGTATGTACTGATAAGCTGAAAAGCTTAAGGTTAATAAAGAAAAGAGAATACTGTAGTAGTGAAGAGGGTGGTTTTGGAGCGTTTCAGAACACCCCCCACCCCCCTTCCCACTCCCACCAAGCTGTCAATTTATGTCAATGTATTAAACTAAAGATAATCCATGTGCACCATAATTATCAAAGAAAACATTCAAGCCTTAAGCTTAACAATGTTGAGGCTACGTCTGACATCATGATACCAAATATGATATTGTATACAAATTAAGTAAAAGGTGAAGATTATTGAGTTGGTGTAAGATCCGATGATAGCACTAAACAGGCTTCCGTATTGTGGACCGAGTCAATAACTCTGAGGGCTGCCCTGTTGTAGTCGGAGTCTATGACTCTGAGGGCTGCCCTGTTGTGGACTGAGTCTAAGACTCTGAGGGTTGCCATATTGTGGACTGAGTCTATGACTGAGGGTTGCCAAGTTGTGGACTGAGTCTATGACTCTGAGGGCTGCCATATTGTGGACTGAGTCTATGACTCTGAGGGTTGCCACGTTGTTGACTCAGTCTATGACTCTGAGGGCTGCCATGTTGTGGACTGAGTCTATGACTGAGGGTTGCCATGTTGTGGACTGAGTCTATGACTCTGAGGGTTGCCATGTTGTTGACTCAGTCTATGACTCTGATGGCTGCCATGTTGTCGACTGAGTCTATGACTCTGAGGGTTGCCATGTTGTGGACTCAGTCTATGACTCTGAGGGCTGCCATGTTGTTGACTGAGTCTATGACTCTGAGGGCTGCCATGTTGTGGACCGAGTCTATGACTCTGAGAGTTGCCATGTTGTTGACTGAGTCTATGACTCTGAGGGTTGCCATGTTGTTGACTCAGTCTATGACTCTGAGGGC
>JAUMHH010173279.1:0-15914 GCA_032359455.1 Chlamys rubida | reverse complement strand
ATGAATTTGAGGGTTTTATGGGATATTAAGAAGGTTTTGCCACTTTTCCCAGTCTTTTTGGAAGGTATGTCTATGTTATTCATCTTTCCCATTCACAATATATTTCTGTATCTCATTAGTCCGGAATAGATATGGATATCAACTCCATTCTTGAGTCTGACAGCATAATTTTAGTAGAGCTACCATGCACATATTTATTCTATCTCGAGCAAATATTTCATAGTGATATTAACACCTAATATGATTATGTTTCCAGTATAATCACATTAGTAATTATATATTGTTTTGTTTTTACAAGGTAGACTCGGAAACAGGTGCTGATAAGAAGCGCTCATTTCCTCGATGAATACGTTTAAACATTTTTTTCCAAAATAGTTTTTCCGCTGTGATAAGGTTTCGTCGATCGGTGTTACTTTCGAACGGCCAATGTAAAGGGCGAATCACATCCCAATTTTTACGTACGAGCTTTGGAAATTCGCTCCTTTTGATATCGTTTAAAAGAATGATAATATTCATGTCCTCTCGACCATCCCGAAAAGAATAAACACTTGCCAGTTTCATCGTAAACGTTGTCCATTAACGCTGCAGAAAATTACAGCTCACAACAAACACAGTTTGATATGAGTTATCTATGGCGTCCATAATGTTATCAGCGATGTCACGACCAAGCAGAAAACTTTTTTCATCAATGCAATACTCAATTCCTTTTCCCTGTAACCACGGAACGAATGTGGTTGTTATCCAATCCGAATCCTCGTCACAATATGATATAAAAATGTCATTTTGATATATCGTATGTTCCAATGGTTGTCGACATCTCACACGCAACCATACACTACGTCGCCATGCCTCTCTTGTTAGAACAATCAACATAAAGAAAACCAAAATCAGCATAACGGAGATGATTAACCAGAATTGAGAAACACAACTGTCCTTGAATTCATCAAAGGACTCTAGAAATTTTCCAAACTTAAGTTGATTTCCTCCCGTGGTCATGCAAATAAGTTCATTCTTGTTGTATATAGCAGGTGTAGTTTCCATCCACGAAATGAAGTCCAAATTGTCACAACTACACGCTAAAGGGTTCACAAATAGCATAATTTTGAGTTTTTCTGATTTGAGCTTCAAATCATCAAGGATAGCATATTCTGATTTTCTTAATGTCGAAATGCGATTATTACTAAGATCTATTGTTTCTATTGCACTCAGATGTTTTAGGTGTAGAACTGAAACTCGATCCACGCGATTGCCAGCCAGAATTAAAGTCTTTAGAGATTCATTCTGATCTGAAAACGTGTGAATATTTAGTCTATCAAGATTATTGGAAGAAAAATCGACGGTGGAGAGATTATACAGTCCCTTGAATAATGAGGTTGTATTTCTAGCGAGGGTTTTACCAAGATTAGCTTGAGTTGCTTTGAGTCGTGTTAAATTAGGCAATTCAGCAAACATATCAGAGTTTGGCTTCGAGCAATCCATACCGGAAATGTCTAGCTCCGTCAGATGGACCAGGCCTTTTATTTTTCCGTAGGAACACGAGAGATTCCTGCTGGAGTAACCTATGTCCAACTTCTGGAGATTGTTACCTTTAGCAATCGTAACGTTAATCATTTGTCCTGAGAGACTATTGTGAGTAACGTTCACGTAAGTAAGATGCTCGGGAAGAAAAAGAAACCGTTCTGTGGCGTCTAAAATATTTCGCTGCCCTCTGGATTTTGCACTATTGTACGAACAGTAAAGATGAGTAATCGAAGGGAAAAGCGGTAGAATATAAATCATTTTGGCATTATAAAACTTGTTCTCTGAAACGTCTAAAACCTCTACACATTTCCTACTAGTCCAGGCCGCCACAGCGTCTACACTGATGCTTCTGATGTCATTGTCGGTCAGGTAAAGGTTTTTAACACATATAGAACGAAGATAAATTAAATCTGTTTTGACCAAATTGACACCTCCAGTAAATTTATGTCGGAATGAATGGATTCTCAGTAAATCCATTACTCTATCACGCAACCCGTAGAGCCCCTGTAGAACATCATGGATAGAGATGGAATTGGGGATCGAATCCAATCGAAGAGTTGTAAGTTTGCTAAAAGGGGAGAGAAAACTTTTCTCTATCTTCCTGATTCTTGCCCTGATATTCAGAAATGATATATTTGATCGTTTCAAACCAACAAATGATGAATTTAAAAACGGTACGCTTTCTATCCCCATTAATTCTAATGTTTTTAGTTGAGTTAAATTTAGAAATCCATTTCCGAAAGAGAATCCTTCAAAAACGTCAATGGAAAAACATTCAAGTTGTGAAAGGGTTGACAAAACATATTCAGGATAGGCTTTCTTCAAATGGAAATTGTTTCTGTGAATATGTAATGTTTTTAGTCTATTAAGAGATGCAAAAATGGTTTGATCCATTGAGAGGTGATCAAGATTGTTGACTGATAGATCCAGGTGTTCTATGCTCCAAACGCTGTCGAATGATCCAGACGAAATTCTCGATATTTTGTTTGATTGAAGGTTCAGGGTCTGTAATAGAGGTAGATCTGGAAACGAATCACTGTGTAAGTTATTCAGATTGTTGTTATGTAGATTAAGGAGAGTTGTGTTGTTTGGCAAATCCTGCGGAACGGCCTGTAGATGACATCCAGAACACGTGACATTAATCGCTCCTTCTATCCCAGTCACATGGCAGCAGTCAGGTAAAGTAGCTAGAACAGTCAATAAGAAGGCAAATGTCGGATGAAAGTATTGGGCAAATATAACATCATCTTTATTAAATCAATTTGTCATTTTCTTTGCATTTATATTAGGTTTCAGAGCAACAACATAGCGATTGATAAGTATATTTGAAACACATGAACGCAACTCACTTATGCGTACAAAAATAACTGCAATCAGTTTTATGCCAATATTCTCGCAATAGACAAATTGATTGAAAAAGTCTGATTGCGTATTCTGTATATGTTGTAATTAAAACGAAATTAGCGGATGATCAAATCTACAACAGAAGACCCCTTGAACTACTGAGACAACGTTATTCACTATGTTTGGAGCAAACCCCCCAAGGGTTGCATGGACAAATTATGAAATCTGATATAGACAAATTTGCATTATCTATATGAGGATTTTAATTGCTGAGCTTTCCCTGTGCAAGCATAGTGAGTGGTCTTGAAACAGGTAAGTCAAAAATTTAATAATGTTAAGTTTTTGTATCGTTTTCTTGTCACACGGACTTCAATTTAATTTTTTAGTTATTATATATCATTTAGGTGCAGTGCAAATCATGTATATATTTCTTGCCAGGCAAATAGTGATATTATGAGTATATAGCATTTACATAATGTATGACACGGTGTTGTATCGAAAAGTGTTTTTCACTCACCTGAACATCGTAAAGTCCATATAAAACAAAATAGGAACATGCATCCGTTGCTGTCCATTTCGTCTTGTGAATTGGCTAATGTGGATGAGGAGCACTCACACAGGGTATATAAATAAGACATTGAAGTGCAGATGTAGAGATTTCGTAGTCACGAACGGCTGCGTTTGCATTCATCAAATGTTATTTAAATAAATAGGAGTGGTACGTATTTATATGTAATGAGCATACACAGCTTTATCGTGTTTCTCACGACAAGCTCACACATCAATTGCAGGCTATATAGCATTAACAAAATTGACGACATGTTGTTATATCATAAATTATTTTTCATTCACATGAATGACTTCAGTAAATAGTCAATGTCAACCAGGAGTACTGAATACATACTTAACCATATGCACAAATACCATAAAATTGTCGCTTAAACCTATGGTATTGGTAATATAAACATATGAGCATAAGCAGCTTAATTATTTTGACTTTAATTTATTTCAAGCAAATATGCGATAAATACATGCTATTTTACTGTATGTATAGCGGTATGTGTACATACGAACGCCTATATTTGAAGTATCACTTATACTGTATATTTGATACTTTCCTTACTTAGGTGTCTGTACTGAAAAGAGTTGACAAGGTTAAAACAGGAAGAAGCGACCCGTGTGAAAGGAAAACTGAAATCAAGATTTAAACTTCCTTGATATTCTTGATATAAAAGGATACATTGTTTGTAACTTTTAAAATTTTTGAGGATTTTTGAAGAATTTACAATTATTCCACGCACACCTGTTGTTAAGAGCAGTAATGCTAATCTTGTAATAAAGGACGTACCTATAGAGGTTATTGTACATAAATAAACAATAACCTACCATGCTTGCCTTCAATACCAACATCAGTGTTATCATTATATATTTAATTACAGACACCCATTGCATGTATACTTGCTATTACATTAATAATGTATATCGTTAATTGGTTCGTATATACGAATATATATCATTGTAGATAATTCCGTGCCAGGGTAAGATTGCGTATGCCGTGATGGACGTTATCGTCAATTCAAAGCTTCTTCATCCCGATAGCCAGACGCATACACACCCGATATTGTATCAAATTTGGGTTTTATATATACATGATGTAAAAGCTAGTATGTGCAGATAAGTGTTGTCCGGTCATACAGATCATAACTGACATTTATTTCATGCAGAGTTATGCTTATTGAGACGCTACTATAATGGTTTAATATGGTTCGTGAATATGTTTGTAAGTGTTTAATGTGCTTCTACAGAATAAGATGGAAGATACGAACAAACAGTTTGTAATTAATGACATACTCCTCCGCCGAGGTTTTGATTGATATGTTTTTTTATAATGGATAGTTATAAACAACCATTAACATCAGAAAATTATATTCAAATTAAATTTCTTTTAATGTCCCATTAGCTATGAAAGAGAAATTAAAAACATAATATTTCGTATTTGTGGTACAAAGGACTAGGGACTAAGTTGTTATATTCGTAATCTGGAATAAATTAAGTACACAACTATGAATCTTAAATTCATTCAACAAGTGGTTTAGGAGATAGGGTATTGCAAAGAGAGACATAAACCCGCTTTTTCGCAATAAAATTCGTGAATATCGTCTGTTGTGCGATATTTGTTTAAAAATTGATCATTTTGGAGGAAATTACTAAACATTCTTGAAAAGCATCTACATGCAACAACCAAAACAATATTTGCCATGCTTAAACATTGTCATACCAGTGTTAATTCGAAGAAAGGAATTTTTGTTTGTCACATGCGGAGGCTTTCAATTCTGCGTGCTAAGTGTCACTAAACACCATATTTTGGCTATTTCTCCAATTTTGTTGCTAAGTTGGACATCATCTACGCATGCGCGTTGGATAAAATCATCACCGAGAAACATAGCCCTAATTAACCAATATGATGTTTACAACAGAAGTTGGTAAATAAGTTTGATTTATTTTTTACTTTTTATGGGGCCAAAAATGACCCATAACGCCCAAAGTCCTTTTCATTCGTCGTTCTTTTTTCTCGCCAGCCGATGTCGGCCAGACATATTTGAAGCATTGTATTTATACTTCGTTTATGTACCATCGTACACGTTTGTGTCGGACACAAACAAATAATTTCTGACAACACAATTTAAGTAGGGCTACAACATAAAAATAATTCATAGTAATATTTACATGTTATTTGATAATACTTCCAGTATAATTAATCATATTCGTGTTGATATTTTAAATGTTTTTACAAGGCAGACTCGATAAGAAGTTATCATTTCCTCGTTGAATAAGTTTAAACATTTTTTTTAGAAACAGTTTTTCAGCTGTCATAAGGTTTCGCAGATCGGTGTTATTTTCGTCCAACGTAAAGGGCGAATCACCTCCCAATTTTTACGTACGAGCTTTGGAAATTCGCTCCTTTTGATATCGTTTGAAAGAATAATGATATTTATGTCCTCTCGACCATCCCCCGAAATGAATAAACAATTGCCAGTTTCATCGTAAACGTTGTCCATTAATGTTGCAGAAATTTACAACTTACAACAAAAACAGTTTTATATGAGTTATCTATAGTGTCCATAATGTTATCGGCAATGTCACGACGAGGTAAAAAGATTTGCATCGATGCAATACTCAATTCCTTTTTCCTGTAACCACGGAACGAATGTGTTTGCTATCAAAGTAGAATCTTCGTCACAATATGACATGGAAATGTCATTTTGATATATCGTATTTGATTTATAAATAAAAAATGTAATACAGATTTAAGCATAAGGATTTTTTCTTCTATTTTGGTCAGGTTATAAAAGTGATAACTCCATTTGAACACGTGTAAATTAAACAGATGACCAAAATAGAAATATATCCCTTAGATGTTTTCTTTCATGTACGAGGTACAAATGTTTACGTTGATAAATAAGCGTTATAAATAGTATACGGATAGGTTTTTGTATCATTAAGCTTAATGCAGTGTGTAGCATACGTGTTGACAATGATGTGCTCCTTATCGCTACTGATTGGTTTTGTGTAACTCCAGACTTATTTTAAGTCCTTGTAAAGTAAGTTTAATTTTTGGAAATTATGAAGTGTATCTGCAGTTTTTTCTTTCATAATTTTTTATGTAATTAGATTTTTATTTGTTGGTTGTATGGATAATGCTGATGATAATGTGTATTAATAATATCTATATCTTATCACTGACATTGTACATTAGAACAGTCAGTGTTGGATGATATACATCTAGACAGAGAGAAAATTAGACAAGGGGAGACAACTCAAATGTTGTTGTAACTGGTAGCAATCGTTAGTGAGGCGGACGTCCTAGTCACCTGCGGAGCCTGCAAACCTTGTTTGTTTCATTTACTTAAGATATTCTTCTGAGGTATTTTTACTCTGTAAACACAGGTTAAAATATTGCACAAATATGTTGGTAGGAATAGTTGAAGTTTTGAATTAAAAGGTTAAATCCGAAATTTTAACATGAATTCTCTGAAGAAACCCACTTGCTCTAAGAGTTGTTTAGCTGTCTGTCAAATGTTTTCATTTAAGTTTGCGGTGTGAAATGATATTACATACCTTAACCTTGAATAGTAGAAGTGTTTATATATTAATGGTATCGAACTTCTAGAGTCACACATGATCGAGGACAATATCTAACACGAGTTTTTTACATCCACGGGTTTGTTTTGTGTTCATTTGTATTGTACTGTTTTTATTGGTTTGAATCCCAGAAAATATTCTTTTTCACTACCGTCAGCGTAGCTAGAACAGGCAAGTTTGTTGTTAAATATCAATTTATTTTATACCATTGTTTCGATTCCTATTATATTTGTTCATTTTTCAGAGACTCATATCATCTACGTTTCCTCTCTTTTACAAGATGATATTTCCGTTACGTGGTTACATCAAAGGCTGTCAGGGTCACACAGACTCTTGATCATGTGTAACTGTACACTGAAAGACACTTCGGTATTTTGGCTAATATTGGAGGATAAGCGACCAATATAAGCAGACAGTCATATATGTATCAAAACGTTTATTGTCAAAGCAAGTTGTGATTAAACATGTTCTCTAAGCTAGCATTAATTTTGAAAAGAAGTGTCTGAAAATGATTTCCAAATATATAACGTCGCGTGGTACGTAAATCAATAAAGTCATGTTTTACGTAATTATTTTAATACTAAAACTGCCCTTGTAACCATAATAGTTATATTTACATTAAAGTATCAGGTAGTGTTAATTACATACATAAAGACACTTCTTTGAATTGCCTGTCAGATTATTGGACCACTTTTCCACAAGTGTGCTGTTTCGGGTACATTATCGTTAATGATATTTGATATTTCACACTGTTTTGAAAACTGATAATTTTATGAAATATAACATTCCCTATACATCACCTGCACCAATACAAAAACATTAGATGAAGAGTACATATAATTCAATTGTTGCTTACATATGTATGTAAGGTTTAATGTAACTGTAAAAATATGTTGATTTGAAAGAAAATGCATTGTTTTTTCTGTTTAAATTTATTAATTATTTCCTGAAACTGCTGTTATTACGGAAAGTATCCAATCACTTTTTTCACTGCCACCTAATCTAATAGATAAGTGATGAAAGCATCAAAACGATATTCAAATCAACAAAGACTCTGTTATAAAGACAAAATCTTTTTCTGTAGCAGTTCGGTTTGCAACACCTAGCAGGAGGTTAAATTGGATTGTAGCCGTCCCAACTTCCTCTACCATGGTTATGATATTAGGATATTATTCAGATTTATTAGATTTAGAATATTAGCGTGCAGTGGGTCTAAATGTGGGAATAAACCGGAGTTACCGGAGAAATACCACGTGGTCGGGCAAGTCGGTCCTACCTTTGCAGGTCTGATTCGGGAATCGAACCCGGGCTGTGTTAGTGAAAGGTGAGTGCGTTATCCACTGCGCAGTCCCGATCACCCTAGGAAGAGAAAACTAACGTGTATTGATATATTTGACCAGTTCAAGTGTCAGGATGGCCAATTTTGCAGTTAAAATGTAAACTGGAATAAGAAAAGCTGTCGGATAGGTTTGGAAATATATTCGGATATATTTGTGCTGTTGATGTGTGAGCAAATAACAACAATCAGTTAATTTAATATTTCATATATTCTTAACAGGAAGCTGAATGGCCGTAGCAAATTTAATATTTTACAACTATAAAGTAAAACGAAATGTCGTCATAAATTTGGATATCATGACTCCTTTTTCACTTTCGAACATAAGCTCTTCATATACGTGGAATTTGTTTGTCTTTCAAATCTTTGTTTTCTTTTCATTGAAACCTAAAACTGTAAAAAATGATACACAAATAACATTGACAGCACATAAGCAACAGCTGAAAGTAATATAAATTCCTTTTATTTTCTTAATATAATTCAAATGTCTATAAACAGCAGAGAAATATGTGGCGGTTATCGACGTCAGTGTTGTGGAAACACCTCTCTATATATATACGTTGATGTTTACCCAAATATTCACTTTTACATAGTACAGTATCATACATTGCACTAAGATGAATACATCCCTACTACTGTTGTTGCTTGTTGCTTTTCCTCTGGTTAGTGCACGTGGTTTTGGATCACCTGGGTATGATGGAGGTATGTTTTTAGTAGGATATCTTTTAATATTTATCTGAATAGAAAAATGTCATTTATTCTTTACTTAAATAAGAACTCGTTTTAACTTTTCGTCTGATTGATATGTTTTCATAACCGGAGTTTGGGGTATGGATGGGAAAAGGGGTCGAGCATTTTATTATCTTATGTGGAGGTTTTGATATGTGATTTGTAATCGGACAAATGTACTAACGTCATGTTTTCGTGATACCAGTTGTAGTATAAAGGATGGAGTCGTTTTTATTGATTTTAATTACGTGTCACTGATTTGTGACGTCATGATTTCTTTGACGTGTTATTCGTGCGTAATTATTTCCTGCCGAAAACTGAAATCACGCTTAAATACAGAGTTTAGATAGTTGAAAAAGTTCCGATAACTAAACGTTTGTACAATTTGGATATGAGGCGTTCTATTTAAATACCAAAGTACCTAAGCTCATGATTAGTTTTATCATCATAAAATAACAAACGTTAATGTACCGCTATTGGTACAAAGATGGTCCCTATTTATGTAGCGCTTGTTCTTGTTTTTTTTATTGGTATTCACCGTTATTGTTGTTATCATTATTTAAGTGTATTTTTGCAATGGAGTTAAAAAAAATAAAAAGCAGAAATATATACAATTAATACGGAAGTTAAAAGTAAAAGTACATAAAAGTAGTAAGCAATGTGTGTACATGTGGTACAGAAGAGGGTTTTCTTAGTTTTTAAAAGCAACTGTAATAAAGGAAACAAAGAAAAAATATTGCCCACTTATAACAAAATCGATTAAATTATGTATGGTCAATTCTGCTCAAAGGAAAGTATCGGAACCCATTTAAAAGTAAAAGGTGACTAATACCATGTTTCGGAAAGGTTAACGTCGACACCTGCCGAGCAAGTCTATGTCCTATGCGGGTAATGGTACGTCCTTGAAGAGAAAACCGAGTAAATTGTAGTTTTAACGAAACTATCAGGCACGATACACACGATCCATGTCTGTATCCCGAGTATCAGTCGGTAGAAGAAAATTAGTAACACAAACGTTTGATAGTAATTCGGCTTTCGGAAATTTGAAAATGTATAGTTCGGGTTTATTTTGTTTTCAAGCAAGCCTACTTCTATTTACAACCGTTTAATGAAATAGCGTTTGCATATAAGATAAGGTTATTAGATGCTTCTTAATGACAAAGTTTCAATGTTGTTTTTATGAAGGTAGTTTCTTTCCTAATGGGTTATTTTGAAGTGCCATGGTTCAATTGAGGAAATTGGGGAAACCATTTCAACTTTTATACGAAATGATCATAATATAATCAGTTGATACTTTTCGGGCTGATTAGTTTCATAGAACGAAACGGACATCTTTGATATTTATAGTGGTCTCAGTTTCTATTATGCCACATTTGACATCACTTAATACAAATACATTCTCTTTTCAAGCTAATAACTGTGTGTTATTATCGTCCGCACCGACTTGCAATAAAAGATGCGCCCTCATTCTTTAAATGGCTGAGCTGTGATAGCTTGACAAAGGGTGCGAAACGGTTTATTAGTACATGTACATTGTAATGTAATGAGTAAAAATTTGATGAGGCTGAGCTTCTCTTCTTTTTAGGTATTGTCATTTTCTCTAGGAACACGGTAGTCAAACAGTATCTGAAGAATGCTCTTTAGGTTCTAAACAAAAAAGTATGTGTGTTCAAAATGAAAATCACAACCCTGTCTAGGTGGCTAAGACATTATAGACTATTCTTAATTTCAACAGATCACTTTTAACCAATCGCTTTAAAATGTTTCTTTATTTAGCGATATTGTTATTTTTATTTTTGGTCCATAAGTACCAGAGATGGCCAGTATGGTTTCCAGTCAGAGGAACATGTTAATTTCCTGTCTATTTCAGATAAAAAATACCCAATAGTTCAGCGATAAAAGCAAGATGAAGAAATTGTATTCCCCGTGTACTTATTGTTTTATTGACTTTGTTTTTGTTTAATTTAGATTTGTTATTGTTTTGTCTATTACTTCTACTGCTTTTACAGATAAAGGAGTAGGCTGTCCTAATGTTCGTGGAAACATAGGCATTTGCGTCGAATCTTGTTCATCAGATAAAAACTGCGATACTCATCAGAAATGTTGTTCAAATGGCTGCGGACATACTTGTTTTTACAAACGTGTAAGTAATATATCTTAACTGGTATACTATTCAGATCAATCACGTGACACGTTCTAACCCCTGTCATTGGTTTGATAAAATTTCAAAGATGCCACATTTGATTTTATACGGGATAACCGGAGCACATAATTTAATTCCCAGGTTATTTTTTTAATTGAGATACTTAAATTAAATTGGATATGACAACACTGTTTTCGCGATAACCAACACTGTTTTATTTTTCAGAGACATGGAACGGTCAATACGGCTAAAGGTAACTAGATCTGCAACATATGGATCACAAAAAGCGTCAACATATACCCTTAAAATCGCCGAAATCAAACTGACCAACAAAGAGCTCAACTTGGTTTTCGTCGGGAAAAATAGTTAAACATATAAAGCAGATCGGAGCTGTCATATATTGAAAATAAAAAAAACTGTAGTTAATGGTCAAGCATTCCCTTTGCTTTCTTTGGTCAGTTTAACGGACATTTATATTAAGAATAACTTTTGCCATCACATCATCTCCTCCATGTGATAATTTCACAAAAGTTCGAGAAGGTTTTGTTGTGGACTCTGATCACATCTATATTTTATCTATATATAATTCAAACAATTGTCGTTTTCAATTTTAAAGGTTTGATTGACTGTAAAGATATTTGTTCGTCAAAGATATCAATAAACAGATGACCTCAGTATGGTCACTTTAGTCTTTAGTGTGATACAAAGTCAGTATGTTGATAGCAGGAATACTGGCCAGGTAAAACTCAGCATAAGGAAGTAGAGAAAACATGTCAAGTAACAAAGATAAGAATAGTAAATGTAATACCGTCATGTTTATAAAACCCTAATTCGAATCAAAAATCGATAAAACGAAGGAAAATATGAATACATAGAATATTAACAAAAAGAACCATAAAAATATACAAGGAGAATAAAACAAGGTAATCCTGAAGTATAAGTGTCTTCTGCTGTATCGACGACATCCGCCATGTTAAATTAAACGAGATAACAAAGATTACGTGTAGTGAAAAAAAGGCAAACTGATTGGATTCAACAAAAACATTAACCTTCACATAGAAATACAATATTAATGGTAGTCTTCTGTCAGATATATATAGGATCTTACGAGTGTAAGATCCTTTCATCACATAATCAAGATTCGTGGCATTTATTCGTGTAAAACGACAATTTTCATGCAACCTTTAAATGTTAAAAACCGCAATTTAGACTCCAGTGCGTAAGTGTGTGATGTCATTTACTTGTCCTAGGGGTGATGTCACAATTAAAACAATTGAATCTTACAACCTATCACAGGGCTGATAGGTCATATAACATGGATAAATACGCAAAAATATGACATGCGTATATTCACTGGATAACACAGTACATTATGTGATAAAGATCATATGGCATAGCATAAATTTAATACTCGACAACAAATACATAAAAGCTAAATACTTATGTTCGGTATAGAAATAACACAGAATGGGAAGGAAGAGGTATTTGTAAAAATGGAACACGGATTATAATCGCTAGCAATACGAAATTCGAAAAAACAAGGAAAAAACACTAAGTTTTGTCAATGCAGAACGCCAAACAAAGCTAATTTTGTACTATATCATTTCGTCAATTTATGACTAATTAATTGTAGCCAAGTACTTTATGAAAACCGTCTTTGATAAAAACGTTTGATTGTAATTCGGCTTTCGGAAATTTGAAAATGTATAGTTAGGGTTTCTTTTGTTATCACGCAAACCGACTTTTATTTACAAGCGGAAAATGAAATAACGTTTGCAGTCAAAGATAAGCTTATTAGATGCTTTTGAATGAAGAAGCTTTAGTGTTGTTTTGATGAAGGTACATGTAGTTTCTTTCCTAATGGGTTATATTGAAGTGCCATGGTTTAATTGAGGCAATTGGGGAAAACATTAAAACTTTTAAACGAAATAACCATATTATGATCAGTTGTTATTTTTTTGGCTGAATAGTTTAATAGAACGAAACGGACATCTTTGATTTTTATCGTGGTCTCAATTTCCGTCATGCCCAATTTGACATCACTCACTACAAATACATTCTATTTTCAAGCTAATAACTGCGTGTTATGATCGTCTGCACCGACATGCAAGAAAAGCTGCGCCCTCATTCTATGAATGGCTGAGCTTCTATAGCTTGACACAGGGACCAGTCGGTCGTGAAATGTTGTGACACGCTTTATAAGAACATGTACATTGTAATGATAAAAGTAAAACTTTGATGAGGCTGAGCTTTTTTTTTTTAGGTTATTGTTATTTTCCTCTAGGAAAACGGTAGTCATACACCATCTGAAGAATGCTTTCTGGACATAAAACATTATAGACTATTCTTAATTCCAACAGATCACTTATAACCAATCGCTTTTCAAATGTTTCTTTATTTAGCAATATTGTTATTTCTATTTCTTGGGTCAATAAGTATTAGAGATGGCCAGTATGGTCTCCAGTCAGAGTAACATTTCAATTTCCTGTCTAATTCAGATAAAATATACCCAATAGTTCAGCGATAGAAGCAAGAAGAAGACATTGTATTCCCCGTGTACTTATTGTTTTATTGACTTTATTTTTAATTAATTTAGATTTGTTATTGTTTTGTCTATTACTTCTACTGTTTTTACAGATAAAGGAGTAGGCTGTCCTAATATTCGTGGAAACATAGGCATTTGCGACGATTTTTGTTCATCAGATACTGACTGCGGTACTCATCAGAAATGTTGTTCAAATGGCTGCGGACATACATGTTTTTACAAACGTGTAAGTAATATATCTTACTTGGTCTAAGTATTCAGATCTATCACGTGACACGTTCTAACCCCTATCATTGGTTTGATAACATTTCAAAGATGCCACATTTGATTTTCTACGGCATAACCGGAGCAAATAATTTAATTCCCATGTTATTGTTTTAATTGAGATAATTATATTAAATTGGATATGACAACACTGTTTTCGCGATAACCAACACTGTTTTATTTTTCAGAGACATGGAACGGTCAATACGGCTAAAGGTAACTAGATCTGCAACATATGGATCACAAAAAGCGTCAACATATACCCTTAAAATCGCCGAAATCAAACTGACCAACAAAGAGCTTAACTTGGTTTTCGACGGGAAAAATAGTTAAACATATAAAGCAGATCGGAGCTGTCATATATTGAAAATAAAAAACTGTAGTCAATGGTCAAGAATGTATTTGCTTTCTTTGGTATTAGTTTAATTGACATTTATATTGAGAATAACTTTTGCCATCACATCATCTCCTCCATGTGATAATTTCACAAAAGTTCGAGAAGTTTTTTTTGTGGACTCTGATCATATCTATATTTCATCTATATATAATTCAAACAATTGTCGTTTTCAATTTTAGAGGTTTGATTGACTGTAATGATATTTGCTCGTTAAAGATATCAATAAACAGACGACCTCAGTATGGTCACTTTAGTCTTTTGTGTGATAAAAAGTCAGTATGTTGATAGCAGGAATACTGGCCAGGTAAAACTACGCATATGGGAGTAGAAAAAACATGTCAAGTAACAAAGGTAAGAATTGTTCATGTAATACTGTTTCAGAACTGTCAAGCGTTTCAGAACTGTCCTTTATTGAAAATAAATCCCTGGTCAGTATGGTCACTTCAAGTCTTTAGTGTGATACAAAGTCAGTATGTTGAATACTGGCCAGGTACAACTCAGCATATGGGAGGGAGTAGAACAAGCCTGTCAATTAAGGCACACATATATGAATAGTTAATGTAATACCGTGATGTTGATAAAACCCTAATTCGAATCAAAAATCGATGAAACGAGGGAAAATATGAATACATAAAATATTAACAAAAATACCCTTAAAAAGATACAAGGAGAATAAGACAAGGTAATCCTGAAGTGTAAGTGTCTTCTGCTGTATCGACGACATCCGCCATGTTAAATATATGCCAAATAAAATGTCATGTTTTAAACGAGATAACAGAGATTACGTGTAGTGACAAAAAGGCAAACTAATGGAAGTTAACAAAACAAATAACTTTCACATGGAAATAAAATAATAATGATAGTCTTCTGTGAGATATATATAGGATCTTACAGGAGTTTCCATTTCATGAGATTTATGAAACGAGTCTAAGAAGTTTTCAATTTAGCGCGCCTCCGACGAGTTTTATCAATTTCATATGAAATGAAAACGAGTGTAAGATCCTTTAATCACATAATCAAGATTTGTGGAATTTATTCGTGTAAAACGACAATTTTCATGCAACCTTTAAATGTTAAAAGCCGCCATTTTGACTCCAGTGCGTAAGTCTATGACGTCATTTACTTGTCCTAGGCGTGACGTCACAATTGAAACAAAACAGGGCTGATAAGTCATATTACATGGATAAATACGCAAATAATATGACATGCGTATATTCACTGGATAACACAGTACATTATGTGATAAATTAGTTTATTAATATGTCATTGCAAACGCCAAAATTATCTTATTATTTTCATAATTAAATAACAGATGAGTTCATTGGTCACTCAAAATGTTACCTAAACATGACCTTATGATGATCTCTGTCTATTGAATCGTGATTTTTTTTAACAATGTTTGAAGTTAAGGGCAAAGGATTCATATGGCATATCGTAAATTAAATACTCGATAACAAATACATAAAAGCTAAATACTTATGTTCGGTATGGA
>JAUMHH010173268.1:0-15914 GCA_032359455.1 Chlamys rubida | reverse complement strand
AGGGCCATCACAGTAGTCCTAACATACAATTACCACGATAAGGTCATACAGGGCCATCACAGTAGTCCTAACATACAATTACCACGATAAGGTCATACAGGGCCATCACAGTAGTCCTAACATACACCTACCACGATAAGGTCATACAGGGCCATCACAGTAGTCCTAACATACAATTACCACGATAAGGTCATACAGGACCATCACAGTAATTCTAACATACACTTACCACGATAAAGTCATACAGGGCCATCACAGTAGTCCTAACATACAATGACCACGATAAGGTCATACAGGACCATCACAGTAATCCTAACATACAATGACCACGATAAGGTCATACAGGGCCATCACAGTAGTCCTAACATACAATTACCACGATAAGGTCATACAGGGCCATTACAGTAGTCATAACATACAATTACCACGATAAGGTCATATAGAGTCATACGGTAGTCCTAACATACAATGACCACGATAAGGTCATACAGGACCATCACAGTAATCCTAACATACAATTACCACGATCAGATCATACAGGGCCATTACAGTAGTCCTAACATACAATTACCACGATAAAGTCATACACGGCCATCACAGTAGTCCTAACATACATTTACCACGATAAGGTCATATAGAGTCGTATGGAAGTTTAACGGCCAATTACCATTATACTGTTATACACTGTACATAGGCACACAGTAGAATAAGGTAAACGGTCAGTGCGCTAAGAGAATCGGAAAGCGTAGACATGGTAGATAAAAAAAGTAGATCGGGAAAGAAAAAGGACCAACTCTGTATTGGCTCAAAACAGGTCCATGTTGGTATTTGCAATGTCCCCTTGAAGACAAAAACCCCTGACTCTGCACGGATTCTAAACACTGATCGCGTCATTAGAACAGTACAGTAGGATAGGTATATCATGTTGATTTCACAGTTCTGTCCGTCATTTTAACATCGACACATTTCTTCGTATAGCAAGATTCAACCTTAAACGAACTTTCTATTAGAAAACTATATAAACCAAAATAATATTTGATTAAAAACAAAATTACGATTTATTTCAAGATGTTTCCTGCCTAAATAATGTATTCTCATCCCTCTACAAACGAAAGTTTTAGGGAAAATGTATTTTGTTTTAACATAATCAAACCATGTATGTACAATAATAAATTAATTGTATACACATCGTACAAAACACTTGATATTAATTTAAAATATATATATATATATTAAAGACTCATGTTTTACATCACAATCACGTAGGTACTTCGATCATACAAATATGTTACTGCATAATCACCTCCAGATGTTACTGCATATTATATATAATTACATCTACAGTGTCCAAGCTCTAACCAAAGCTGCGGACGGATTTGACAAGTTCGTTACTACTTTTAAAACAATAGCAAGGTCCGAGTACAGTTTCCTAGACAGCAAAAAGGTTCATGACATTCTAGAAAAACTCGAAACGTAATGCTCAAACAGAGATTCAATTCTGTAGATAGCGTGTAAATTACCATCAAATAGAGCCACAACTCCAGGCTCGTGTGGCTTTGAGAACATCGTTCCATGTGAAATCTCCAAGGCGGAACAGTCGTGATATCTGCTCCTTTTAATATTTGCACTGACAATTTTCGGTAATCTCTGCTCGAGATTTTCTGCATCGCATGTCGTTAGTATTTTGCATTTTAGTTCTTCAGCATCTTTTTTCGGACTACAGAATCAAAAGTGCTTGCCTTTTGTGTTAAATTTCCAAATGTAATGTATGTGAGTGAAAACTGGAAGCCTGTCATTGTCTAATGTAGAACTTGTCTATCGGTCTCCGATACAAAAATAGTTTGTCATTGAAATATTTACATTACTTTTTCTGCAATTAAGCTAACCAGGCTTTTGTCGGGACGCTACTCCATGGCAACATGTTGCTACTTTGTTGAAATAGAATGCTACGTTGAGAACATTATATGTCTTTGATGGAATAGGATGTTTCTTTGTGGTAACATGTTGCTACTTTGCTGCAGTAAGATGTTACTTTGTTAAAACTTGATACTACTTTGTTGGTTTAACATGGATGTTCCTGAGAAAATCTAACTCTATATTAAATGCGGGATAGGTAACACATGTAATACGTGTTGTAATGCTATCACACATGGCCACCGTACGCTGCTGTACACTAGTACCTAGGGACACCTTTACCAGTTAGTACACATCTTTAAATCAACAATGACTACAGGATGACCGAATAGCCTGAACATTATCTGTCACATGTACAAGTACCGGACATATGATTTACCCTTTCTGTACTTGGCTAAATGGTCGACGCATAGTTCAGGCACACCAGCACCTTACAAGTGCCTTCCTGACATTTATTTCCTTAATGCAGAGAAGACTCCTTGAATTCTCGCTCCTCATTGGTTGATCCAAATAACGGGTGTGGTATCGTTTCCCCTTTGTTCTTCACCAATTTGCACCTACGCTTCCGCATTCAAGTTGTGGCGCACGTTGACATTTGCCAAACTGGTCCGGAATACGATATACACGTTTAAGCATTGATTAAAAGGAAACACATTTAAGATGAAGTGGGAGCCGAAGTGTCACTGTCCTGTCAGGACATTAGAAAGACACGTACCAAAGGAGGTGGGTTTATTGACCAATTAGAAAGTATAATTATTTGTGATTATTTTCTCAGCGAGGCCTTGTTTATGAGGAGTGGTCCTCGTCTTCAGGTAAAGGAGCCTCAGCGTCGCAGAGATGTGCCAACTGCCACGGCGTGTTATCAGTGCTATAAGCGATATGAGCACACTATGAACCGGAAACAAGCGCGGTACGTAAGCGGCAGTCGTACCATCGGTGCTGCTGCATACAGCCTGATCAATAGTTGTATAGATAAGACATTGCTATCTTAGAGAGCAAATACGTCAAGGCATGTTGGTAATGCATGTTTGGTAACTTAGGCAGTTCAATAACAATATGTTTTCGTAGTCTTGTTTCATGTCGTTTAGAGTTGAAATAATTAGATAGCTTGCTGGAGTAAGATTTAATCACTTTAAGCTGTTATCAAATAAACACATTTATGTCAAATTACCTTAGCATTATTTTCTTTGTTAAAACACATTACCCTTGCGTGCATGGACAGTTTACAGGTTTTGTTGTAACAGTTTTAACATTATCTAGACACTATTAGAGCTCTGTGATCGATCTATAGGTAAACATTGTACATGATGCAGTAGTGTGGAGTCTTGTGTGACAAATCTAAACTGGATTTTCTTCTATCGCATTGTGTTTACAATGTTTTATTTTAATCAAACACACAAACACAAGAACTAACGAACGAACAGCAATACTCATAAGTACACCACAGATTTTAGCACAAGTTACAGAGCACATTATATGCACATTTTAAAGCACAATTGTGTATTTATCATCATTATGAAAGCTCATTTGTGACCATTTTGGGTTCTCAGAGCTTAATCAGTTGATCTTAGTCAAGAAGTACATACATTTATCGTCAAATGTCAAGAAAGCAAGAAAACATGTAACGGGCTGTATTTGTATTCTCATTTCTATACCGTTATAAGTACAGTTTCTAATGTAAGTAAATATTTCCGCTACCATAGACACATTAAACATCAAACTCAAAGCTATTTGATGAACCCATACATTCTTACGTAAATGTGCGTTTTGATAAAAGAATATGACCACATTTGGAACACGACCTCGTGCGAACGATGGTGTACGGCTTCAACCGACAATGGTTTATGTAACAGAATCGATATAAATATTTCATTATATTTATTTAATATTATTCTGACAGGATTCGCGCCTTCAAAGCCTACAAAATGGCTGTCGGCGCGAGCATTATACAGAAACATCGCCTCCAAACAAATAGCCCCCTTCCCACTAGTTCATCTTTCTTGAGAAGCTTCCATAAGACTGCCAAGTAAATTCACAAAACGTGATTCTTTTAGACTACATTTTGAATTATAAACAAGCACGGTCTTTAACTTCAGACATACCATTCATGTGCATGCGGAGCGCCCCTTCCTGACATAAAAGCCCTTTTTATTGTCACTCCATTTTTATTCAGAAAGTACATAATATAGATAATTACTGTACACACAATTTCAATAAATTAACTGAAATTAATTCAGAATGCAAGAGTTTTGCGTCTAATATTTCAAATTGCCCGGAGGGACCCCTTCCCCTACTGCAGCACCATCCCACACCTTTCCCCGTCCCGTCGGCTTACCATCGGCTGCTGTCTTCAGTAGGTTCTATATGTAATTGTTATCACAATTTCCAAATGCGCCCCGCCTACTTTTGAAAATCTTGACTCCATTCCTGATTTTAATTACTTTTACAAATGTTTCCAATCTTGCTTCCACCAATTCAATAAAAGTGTCAAAATGTTTAAGCAAGTTTCATATTTTATTATTTCTTAAAAAGTGCTTTTATATATAATACTATGCGTTAAGTTCACGTCAAGATATCTGTAGGCGTTGCTCTTTAGGTTGTTGCAAGGCTAACAGTATTTAATGCTTCAGTACGTGTACATTTCAAATAATCGTCATTCTCAAATATTCATGCAATGACTTCATACAATTCTCTGCAATTGAATTTAAAAATAAATCGTTCTTTTGGAGTCCTGATCTTTCAATCGGCTAATTTGAAACACGCACTTATTGAAATTTCCAAGTAATGAAGCCCCTTTCTGAGAACAGTATTTGTAGCCATAAGCTTTGATCTCTATGATTTGAGCTACAAAAATGCAGATTAGAAGACATTTTCAAAGGACTAACGTCGGAGTCATCATTAACGTCGGTATTAACGTTGTCTCCCGGATTTTAACGACAAATGAGCAAACGTGACAGCTAATTACATTACCTTTGCCTACAGACATAGTTATCTAAATGTGCCTGCGACAGCAGATTTGATTGTATGCAAGACTTTGAGTGCACACAGCACATGACGCTCGAAAATTAACTGACTAGCTTTTAACAATCGTCAGCTGATTACGTCATCACTTTGAGGATGGTTCATGTATTTTCAAAATTTGTTCATTTACATGTAAGGCAGCCAATCCGGTTAAGACAAACGAGTTTTCATCAATCTAATTAAAATTAGATCTTCGCATCGCTCCGGTTACTGATGTATCGCGCGGGAGATCTTCAACACGACATATCAGTAACCGGAAGCCATGCGAAGATCTAACTTTAATCAAATTGAGTTTTTATTTAGTTACATTTGTGTCTCTTTTTTCGCCAATCATGAAGTACAGGTACATTGTATGGCAGTACTACAGAAATAGAAAGTACTCTTCAGTGTCAGGCCCTCGCCTTCCCGACCAAGTATAAATATATATAGGTCCGGGGACAATAAAATTGTCCTGTTGAACATCGCTGCATGATCGTAAAGAGCTACAATTACCAGTGATTTAGGGACTAAACTTGATCAGTTAACTCACATCAACCCTTGCTCATTTGCTTGCCTTTCTATGGCGTCTCCCTAGGTACCACGACTTGGCTCGTTACAATAGGACTTCTAACCCCGTCCAACTGTACAATATCCCAGAGGTATTTGGAAGGAGGAAGTCATTAGATAATTGATGCGGTTTTTTGATATGTTACCGTGTCGGCGATGTAACGCCATTGGTTAAAATACTATTCTATATACGCTCTTCCAAATGTTTGCACGCACAAAAGAACAAGCTTATATAAATTGGATTATCTAAGTCACGCTGCCTTTTAGGCTCTTCGATGTGATTATCAAATCGTTTTGTAATTCAAACTTTTAATTTTATAATAAGCTGTTTCTTTTTCTTCAAAATTTCATGTTCGTGTTATAATTTGACTCGTTTGTGTGGTCCCACATTGCCGTCTGATATGCTCTTAGCAATTCCCTTTTATTTTCCTAATTTCAAGAATGTGTTGATGCTTCTGATTATTCTAACCTATCCTATATTTTAGTACGAACTGTTCTAAGAGTATATGGGGTTAAACAACCATTTCCAGCGTATTCTATGTTTCCACTATGGTATCCCCACTGCCCCGGTAAGTTTCAAATGAGAAGCGCGGGCGACATATCAGAATCACTCCATTGAGTCATTACGGAACCTGAGACTGATCTACCACCTGACAAGTAGACTTGAAACGTCCTTCTCTACCTTTATTACTCAGTACCCTTCCTATACCATCATGTACACCGATGGTTCGACGGATGGGGTTAGTCACTGCAGCACGTGTTAGGGTGACGTCTTCCTGGCATGTACACTTCCTGATGGTGCTTCCATTAACACAGCCAAAGCAAATTCGGTTTGGTTTAGTTTTATTTTGTTTGTTGTAAACTTATTCATTTTTGACTACGCACATTTACATTTCAATTTACATAATTTTTTTCAGAAACAGAATCCATAAACAAGGATCTGATACCGACTTTATAGTGCCACCAAACTGAAATACCATGCCGAAGGCACCCGACACAGCATTTCGCCCGGTCACATTAGTTGCCATCCCCCTCAATGCTTAACGCTAAACAGGGAATAACAACTACCATTTTTAAGAACTTTGGTATGTCCGGTCTGTGAACAAAACCCATTGCCTTCCTAACCTTGGCAAACGTTAAACATTAAAGCCATTTGTGAGGTATTGCCAAGTAAGGCGCTATAAAATAAACGTAGTTAGAAGTAGAAAGTAATATAAAGATCCCATATATTGCAATAGGGGTGTATTCTTTTCTCGATCTCCAACCTGCAGAGGTGAAGGCCGTTTACCTCACTTTAATATAATTTATAACAAAATTCGAAGGGCTCAGATTCACTTTTCAATGTCTTAATCATCGTAATGTGAAGAAACAAAATCTGATTCAAAAACTGCTAATGAAACGAAATTGTATTTCTAGAATATTTCGTGTTTACCTTGCCCTGGTACGAGGTCGTGTTGGAATCGGTGGAAATGAACGAGCTGATCATGATAAGGCCGCAAAAACTGCATTCACTCTTGAACAGTTCATGGTCACGTGTAGCGATCTGAAACTGGTTCGTGATATTTATTTCAATGAATAAAGAGTGAAAGAACCATTTTTAAGTATAAAGGAATTAAGCATAACAAAATTAAGTTGGACAGTTATTCGTTATTGGGAATAACGAATAACTGTCTAACTTTGTGTATTCATTGTTCGTTATTCCGAATAACGAATACCTGTCGTAGTTTACCTTGCCATTAATCCTTATAATTAAATATAACATTTACACTAATCGTACGATTTTGATATTAACATTTTGGCATTTTAACCTTTTGGTTGCCTTTGATGTGTGTAATGTCTTTTGAGTATGTTTTTGCCGCTTTAGGCCTAAGATAACGTTGTGGCGAGGGGTCATTCGAGCCTTAACAATCAAACAGACCATGCGCGGCGTTGTCCTGACGATAGGTCTTGAAAACACACTTAAAAAGAGTTCATACATTGAATTCCTACTATCATTTGTACAAAGTCATTTTGCCGCTCAAGTTCGGGTTTGAGTCTGATCTGAAATTCAATACGACCGCCAGCGGCCTTCTTGGATTTTGACACCTAATGTTGTTAACATGCGATAATTCCGAAGGCGCCCTTCCATCTTTATGAAACTTCGTTAAAATATACCTACAATATCAAAAATCCGCTCAAGTTTGATTATTAGCCGGATTAGAACTTCTATGGCCGCCTTTGAATTTGAATCTTGAATCGTTCTGTAAAAATGTTCTCGTGAGATAACTCCTAAGAGCATCCGTACCACTACCAAAAAACAGTAGCTTTGCAACTTTATTTCCCGGCCTGACTATAGTATTGATTAATCTTTGCTGAAAAGAAACCATGTCTTCCCGAACTATCATGATCATGAATAAAGATGAAATAAAACAGAATCAACCAGTGTTCTTAGAGTAAAAATACAAAGGGAATAGACGAAGATTGGAACCCTGGACCCTCCCATCGAGGGACTGTCGATCTCACCAACTTAGCTACCTGATCAACGGTATTTCATTTGCTCGGTCGCGCTAATATATTTTTAAAACGAAATTAAAGGGGAGGGGATTTCAATGAAATGTGTCCATTGTACTTTCTACCCAAATCCCTTGCCTAAGTTCGGCCAAATATACACATATTTAATGAGACTTGATTGGCTGATGTCCATAGATTACAGATATCTTTAGAAGGAATTATTTGATTTTCCTCGCGCACGTCTTATACTCAACAAAATGAACCGTTATTGAACGAGGATGTTGCACTCTAATTTGAAGAAATTATCGGACTGCGATAAAACTTGCCAAGTATGTATACTTAATACCAAGTCCCCTTCTAAAACTTAATGCCCGACCAAATTCCCAAACTACTTAACGAGGTTGCTGCGATCTGATCAATAATACAACAGTAAGTACACGGCGTTACCGTTCGGTTTTCGTGATCGGTAAATAGCATGCATCCACCATTTCCTCCGAGCTCGAGCAGGCGACTTCCACTTCTGTAATCTTTATCACTCACAGGTAAATAACAGTCCATACAATAAAAATGTGATTATTCCCGAACTTTATTATCTAACCAGCCCTTTGGTATCGGAACAAAGTTTTTTTGACAATTTAATTTTTTGTAATTCGTTCTTGGTCCTCACTTCGTTTTTTCTTTGACAACGTTTGTTTGATATTAATCAAATGGAGGGAAGAAGAAAACGTCAAGAAAATCTTCATAATTAATAAAATAGCATAGTATTCAACTATATGACATTAAGAATGGACCAATGACAACTTAACTATTCCAATGGAGGAGATACATCATCACTTACATCGTCGGATACCCACGAGACTCTGCTCTTGCCGTTAGAGTCTAATATAACGACAAGAGCAGAGTCTCGTGGGTATCCGACGATGCATCACTTACTGTGAAAATAATATGTATAGATTGTGTTACTATGTACAGATTGTGTTTCTATATGTATATGTACAGATTGTAATAAGGCTGCCTGTTGTAAAACTTGTCAGAACTTATTTTGTACCACTACCATCAAGGACTTAGATAATCTAATCCTGTGCTACCATATTGCAAATATTGTGAATGTATGTAGCACAAAGACAATAATGTCTATTGCAAGAAATAAATATATATGAATCACACTAGAACTAGAAGTATAAATTGAGATGCTTTATTTGTATGTGAAAACATAAAACTCACTCAGAAATAACATAAGAAAAGTATTAGGTTTTTATTCCATTCAGTCCTGATTACACTCTCAAGGTTAGACATCCTGTCAGAGGATTGGTAGAACATACATTATTTCTATTCATTGCACTAGATTATATGAATACCTGAATAGGATATTAACAAATATTATGTCTTTGTTTTAATCTAAAGCAACAATCATACTGGACTGGTAGGTTAAAATGTCGACAGGCTTACATTTGGTGTATTGGTTATTGTAATTGTTTGTTATTATTTTTTGCCCTCAATTCTGGACAATTTCTTATTTGCACATCATTAATTAATACACAGAAAAAGAAATACAGTGAATTGTCATTGATTACGCTAACAGTTGTGAACAGACAGGTCTAGGAATGACACCATAAAATGCCCATAGGCCTTATTCACTCATCTGTTTTCTATTATTTGGTGTTTTTGCATTCAATTTTAAAATATTTGACAATTGTGACCTTCAAGGTAGGTCAAAGTTCAACCAAATACAAAAACGCTTTACCCAAGAAAGGTACATGCCAGAAATAAGATGACTCTAGGCATATTTAATTGATAGTTTTGCAGAAGTCAATTGTTTTTAAAATATTTGACTTGTGACTTCAAACGTAGGTCAAAGTCACACATTTCACCAAACTTTAAGCCTCGAACTCCAATCCTCTAACGCCAACTATCACCTCTCTAGGTCTTATGTATTTGGAGAGCCTTTTTGTAGATCTGTACACATCAGACTCTTGTGACTTTGTTTCTTAGACTTCATGGATTTTCATAAGATGCTGTGTAAAAGTTTGAAAAGTGACCCTTATGATGTTATAAGTACCTTGAAAATAGGTCAAGGTCATTCATCTGATCAACAGACTCCCACCACAGCAAACAAAACCGACTTCACAACACTACTCATCATATGCAAGGCTTTGTAGAAAAAGAATTTAATAGGTGTTACAATATTGAACCTCGATCTTGACCTTGTAAATGAGTAAATGTCAATTACCTGTGCCAACTTGATAGTAACTCAACCCAGCAAACTACACAGTTAACACTGCGCATCATGAACGTAGGCCCAATAATAAAGGAAACGGCCCAGGACACACAGATGCTGCACCACATGCATTTTATGTCAGGAAAACACAGTAATGTATATGTCACTATATCACTTGTAACATCTCTCATAAAACAATGGTATCATGATTCACAGCTAAACATGACAGCTGTAACAAGACCTTGTCTGACACAGAATGAAAGTTACCTTACAGCTACTGAAACAGGTATTCATATGACACAGTTAAACACATTTTATAACTGATGTGATAAGCATTTATCTGATACAGACACTAAAATTACCACCACTGTATCAAGCTTTCCTCTGACAAAGACCAACACTTATACCTTACAGCTGATGTAAGCATTTATCTGACACAGACACGGGATGATGACACTAAACGTATCACCCTTGTACCAAGCATTCCTCGGACACAGACCAACATTTACCTTAAAACTATTGTAGCAAATATTCATTAACAATACAGCTGCTAGCTGTAACAAACATTCATCTGACACAGACCAACAATTAGTTAACATCAATCATTCTGCCATAACAAACTTCCCCCTGGTGACTCGAACCACACCAATCTTACAGCTGCTGTAGCAAGCTTTTAACTTACAGACACAGAAAAACCATATAGCATTATAGCTGCTGTATATAATAAGCATTTCTCTGAAACAGATACAATATACACTGTATATGTAGTAAACAAATATGAACAATAGATTAGTATGGAGTAATTAATAAGGATATAGTTTGTATACAAGTATTGATTTGTATGATTTAATAAAAACAATTATCATTGGTGATTAAAAAAGAAAAATAGCTACAACTTTGGTTAAAATCTACATTTGTATGTAAAATATAAAGCTTTTGAACCCACTTATGTACCATTTACAATACGATGAAGAACGCTGTAAAAAAATAAGTTGGGTCACATCTCATTTGTACTACTGAATACAGAGCTGCAATCATGATATGTACATTGTATATAAAAAATACATCATTATATTGATGTAAAAGACAATAATCATTTCTAATGAAAAATTATTAAACAATTAAGTGTTAAACCAGGGACAGCAAAATTCACCACCCAGTCAATAGTATAAGTAAGTTTACATCACATGTAATAACATTCTGGTAGTCGTCATTTCTGATTGACAAATGTCTACTCCAGGAGAATGAAAATTATACCATCCATTTATACTATGCTGGTCCTATGGCCTGTGCCCAAAGACGCCCTGGACCAAATTATCTTAAAATCCATTTACCAATACAGAAGGAGTAGGATTTCAAATGTTTACCTGTGTTTCCCCTATTGGCCATGGGTTACACCCTCTCTGCTCCTAGGAGAAAGCTGCACCCTCAACTTACACAAAGCTGAATCCTCTTTGCCAAAGGATGTTCTAGACCAAATCATGTTAAAATATTTTATTTGTATACTCAAGGATTAGGATTTGAAAATATGTACATGTATATATATTTCCCTTTTTGGACCACCACACTCTGCCTCAGGGGGACCACCCCCTCTGTTGAAACAATGTTGAGTCCCTATGGTCCATTTATATATATTTTTTCCCCTCCATGAGGGTCACACTCTCGATTTATACAATGTTAATTTCTCTTGCCTCAACAAAGCTTAAGATTTTGGTCAAAAATCACTTAAGTTGTTCTTTACAAGCAGCATTTTAAATTAAAAGTTGATGCAGGACACATGTGCCTTAGCATAAGCTCACTTAAGCCCTTTGGGCCAGATAAGTTTCAAATTAAAATTACATCCATGGTTAATGTCTATGAAATAATAAATGAATCCAGAATGGGGCTCTCATGAAATAAAAGTAATACAGGATATGCAACAGATTTTCAACTGCAACATGATGCTTCCATAAGAAAATATTGCTCTATGCACTGGCAATGTAGATTGTTATGACCTTCAAGATCTGGTGACCTCTATTACAGGTCAATGATAAAGGAGAGCACTTGAAATGGTTTGATGGTGAATGTTATTTCATTATCTCCGACATTCAGCTCTTCACTGACAGTTTCTTCATTTGGCACCGAGTCCTCCAAGCCATTGCATCTGAAATTTTTGGAAAGAAATTAAATTTGAAAAAACATCAATGATAAGTTTTTTCCTTTGTATCCTTTTAGCTTTAAATTTGCAGTCAATTCAAATGGCTTTTTGATTTGCTAAGTAAGTTCGAGAGAAATGGCGTACAGTCCAATACTGTACTGTAGATTTTACTACTTGGTGTATATCAATCAGTTTCATTTATGTTTTTTTTTACATGAAACAGTAGTATTGTGCAGGCATATCTAACAACAGGTTCAAATGGACTATAACTTTAAGCCTCTTACTTGTTATCATTCAAAGCAATTGACAAATATGTTTCACATTTGTGACCTTCAAAGTTGGTCAAGGTCATTTACAAAAATGTAGTTAAACAAATTTGCTAGTGTGTTATCTTGGTAAGCTACATTGTTCAAGCTAAATGTGACTCTATGTCTTAAGGACATTGAAAAGAAGTTATTTCAAATTTTTCATACATTTGATCCCAGAGATAAAAAATAAACTGATCAAGGTCATTTATTAGGACAAAAACTGACAGTACTTCCACCCGGTAAGATACAGACCAATCATTATTATACACTTAACCTCTTGAATCTTTAGAGATTTGACACCTGTGACCCTGAAAGTTAATCAAGGTAGTTAATTTGAACCAATTGGAAAGCACTTTATCACAGTATCCTCCTGGCCAAATATCATAACCAAATATAATACATCTTGGTTATTCATAAGAAGTTGTTACTAGCAGGAAATCGATGTCAAAGTTGATACAAAAATGACAGCATGTAATGGATTTAAGATTTAAACACGTTTAAACCACAAAAGCTTAAAAGTTAGACAATGTCATGAATTTGAATAAATTTTTATGTCAGTATTTCCTCCAGCATGCTATAGGCTATTTATCATTATCCCATGCCTCTTGGGTACTCAAAAGTTGTTTGAAGATTTAAACACGTTTAAACCACAAAAGCTTAAAAGTTGGACAATGTCATGAATTTGAATAAATGTTCATGTCAGTATTTCCTCCAGTATGCTACAGGCTCTTTATCATTATCCCATGCCTCTTGGGTACTCAAAAGTTGTTCAAAGCTTTCCACACATTTATCATCCGTGATTTACAAAGTGGGTCAAAGCCATTTATTAAACAGTCTTAATAGCCCTATATTCTAGCATGATACATGCCCAATATCAGACCCCTATGATGGTGTTAATATATTTGAACTGATCATGTGATCTTGAAAAAGGGTTAAGGTCATTGGTTTGAACAAATATGATAACCCTTTACCTCAGTAATTGTTACGGGTCCCAATATCACTACAATAGAATTCTTCGATTATTTGAAAGAAGTTGTTGAGCAGAAAAATATTATGTTGGAAGGATGGCTATAATAAAAGAAGCTACCAAGAACACATCATTAATGTGTTCTTAAATGCTTCTTTATTACTGGTGACAACAGATCGCAGGGTGTTCTGTGTAATGAAAGAGCTCATGGTTTTCAGGTAACTGAGGGAATCATTTAGATTTGAATGATTACAAGAGCTGACAATATTCCACAGCACAAGATTTTACTTTGACAGAAAGTACCAGTTTACCAAATGACCTCAACAGAAATAAATGGCAGGAACAAGTAAAAACCTGTTTTGTAGAACCAACAAAAACAAGATGAGCACCTCCAGTAACTAAGGGTATAACTTGGATGTGAATTATTACAAAAGCTAATGAGATTTAGCGGCAGGAGACATGACAGAGTGTGTGAGGGCAGACAAGAGTGCTGTGAAAACCAGTATAATCGGTCCCCAACCTCTTGCTGGATATTGATCCATGGGTGTCATTACAACAGGCTGCCCTTCATCATAACAGTGAAGAAAGTGACTATCCCTCCCTCCCTATAAGTGTCCTGATACTTTGAAGGTTTTTGTTATTATAAGTACAACTAATGTATATATCGGTCACTGTCACCAGGACCTATTTTGAGGCTGTGGGACATTTTTACATTCCATTTAGGCAAAAAAAAAGGACATGGACAAGGCCATTTTTTTTAATATTTTTCTATTAACAATTTTAACAGCTTAATGGAATTTTAGGAGAAATAATCAAATATCTTTATCATCAGAAGCCATTGTGACTTTTTTTTCATTTTGAATCTCTTTCAAGGCCATGAGTTCTGTTAAAAAGTATTTTTTTGAAGCCTGTTTTAATCATCATCAAGAGACAGTGGCAATGTCTCAGCTAATTATCAGAGGCTACAGTAGTTATCTTGAAATATGAATCAGTAAAAAATTAACCTGTTCCCCAGGGGCTAATTTCAACTTAAGCATGGCCCACAAAGCGTAATGGGTTTAAATTGTATTACCTTTTAATATCAATTCAAATGTTCCAGAAGATAATCAGAGTTCATTAATGCTGTAATAATTTTATATCAATTAGGGCTGCATGAAATTGAATGACTGAATAACTTAATATGAATAAGGATGTGCAAAGATGTGCAAATTAATACAAACAAGGGCCACAACTCTTACAAAGGAGTTGAAATAACATGGCTGTTGACAAAAACGGGTTCATACAAAGTTTGATAGGTAAGTTCTGCTGGAATCCTTTTTATGCTTTAGGAGGAGTAATTAGACTGTAGGGAGGAGTAAGTGGACTGTAAGGAGGAGTTAGTAAACTGTAAGGAGAAGTTAGTAAACTGTAAGGAGGAGTTGGTAGACTGTAAGGAGGAGTTAGTAGACTGTAAGGAGAAGTTAGTAAACTGTAAGGAGAAGTTAGTAGACTGTAAGGAGAGGTTAGTAAACTGTAAGGAGAAGTAAGTAAACTGTAAGGAGATGTTAGTAGACTGTAAGGAGGAGTTAGTAGACTGTAAGGAGGAGTTAGTAGACTGTAGGATGAGGTCACCCTTCCACAGGTTAATGTGATGTGTAAGATGTGAGCTAAATCTAATTTAAATCTGGGCCTTTTTTAACAAGAAACAGCGCAAAAATAAACAACATTCTACACACAGAATGATTATCGGATCTCATGATATACCAGCAGACTCTATTAACAATGAGAAAAGTTATAGACGGATGGACGATCATCGGAATATTTTTTAAATGAGCTTGAACATATTTGGGCCAGCTGAGCAAAAAAAAAAAAGGATTTATATATGTATTCGATATTAATATAACCATAATTATCCAACATATATCTGTCATAACAAACACTCCCTACAACATTATCAAAATTCTATGTTATCTTCCGTATCTGATTGAATTATAGCTTCCTTGTAATGAAAACAATTTCCTAGAATGTCAACGGCTAATTTTATTGTTAAACTACAAATTTGATAATCTCATTATTGTCTCTTTCATTTATTGTCAGAATCACCATTAGACTTAATCAAAACAACTCTCCTTGCAACCCATAATAGTTTTTTCACATCAAGAGTACAAAACTCTCCTAAAGCTTAGAACTGTGGATTTCGTGTGGGAAAATTATTGTAATAACACACAATTATTGAAGGCAAGTGTTTTAAATGCAAACAAGAGGCCCATGGGCCTTAACGGTCACCTGATATATTTATACAGAGAGTTGATTTTGTTTTTAACATGAACAAAA
>JAUMHH010173257.1:0-12357 GCA_032359455.1 Chlamys rubida | reverse complement strand
GTCTGTCAGCTATACCTTCTGTGTAAGTACCGTCTGTCAGCTATACCTTCTGTGTAAGTACCGTCTGTCAGCTATACCTTCTGTGTAAGTACCGTCTGTCAGCTATACATTGTACCTTCTGCTTTGACGGGTCTGATGCACGGTTTAGTCTACCTTCGAAAAGGTAGAATATGTAGTGAAATATGTCACGCTAGACAGCTGTAATAAAAGACGATGACTTGCACGTGCAACAAACATAGAAGCTATAAAGTGATCACGTGATAAATATACACATGCTGAATAGTGATTTGATGTATCAGTAATCAGGTATGTTCCATTTGATAGGTGATTCCCTCGCTAAACGGCTGATAAAACGTGTCGTACGTACAAGATAGGGATGTGTAGTAAACTGTTGACTCATAGAAACGGAATAGGCTTCCAAAAGTGCGAAAAACTAATATATCCTGGTTTTGATAAAATAAATGTTTAGGATATACTTGAGTCACGTGGGTTAAATATATCATTTTCTGTCAAGGTCATCAATGGGTCATCTCCCCTGCAGAAATGATACACAGAATTCGAGTTCTGTGATTAAAGAAAAACGACTGTGAAATAATGTGATCTTTACAACTGATATTAAGGTCACTGTGGGAAGATTGAAGCTGATGACGTCAGCAGGAGCAAAGGGTTACAGAAACTGATGGCGAGGTAAGAACACAGAGGCGGCACCTTTGTTAGACACAACAGTCCTTCAATCCCTATCTTTGTTAGACACAACAGTCCTTCAATCCCTATCTTTGTTAGACACAACAGTCCCCAAATCCCTATCTCTACTCCTTACCGTATCTTATTGTTTCGTTTTTAAAAATTAAATTAAATTAGAAAACAACTCAGGCACGATATACAGTGTATATTAAGAAAATCAAACTACTTGCATAATAATAACACGAAACACCACAGACAAAATGAATCTCAAACTCGCTATTAAAACAACAGCAGCTAACGAAATCGAAAGGACGTCGTCAAGTATCGATTTGGTTCGGTTTTATTTTGTTTAACGTCCTATTAACAGCTTAGGTCATGTGTGTGTTGTATATGCGTGCATGAGTGTATGTGTGCCGGATATAGGGTATGTTGGTGTATCTGCCAGCTTGTGATAGCGCGGATCTGATGCCGACTTAAAAGTGCTATCTCACTGAAATACCGTCACATTATACTGGCAACGAGGAGACATAACAAACAAAAGCAAGAATCGGGGAGACACAAAAAACACGTACCAAAGGGAAACAAAGGTGAAACGAAAGACCTCGCTAAACACTAAAACACAATCAGATGTCCCAGTAACAGTAATCATATCTACACAAACCTTAGTAGGGACAATAACATAACAGAGGGAACTCCAAAACAAAAGCGTCATGATGTACAACAATATTCGGATTACTATATCACAAAATATGATATAATATCATATAATAAATACAGATTCATGACGATTGAAACGCTGCACAAAACAGACACAGAAATAACAAATTCAAATGACCACATTCAACAAAAATGTTGCGGACAATATCAACCATCGTTAAATTATTTCAAATCATTGGCTATCAAAGGTTATCAACGAGAGCCTTGATGTGATGGTTGATAATATGTTTATTAGTGTTATCTTTGTACATAATACAACTGTGATAACAGTTAGAGGCGTGATTCTCTAGTGTTACCCTCTAGCTGGCCAATCCTTGTAATTAAAGTGATACCAGAAGTTATATCGCATTCTATCATCATTCTCATAAAATCCCGTAAGCAAGGTTATATGGTATCAGGTAGGTATTAATACGAAATGCTCACAGGGATACAACATAAAACGTTCGGTCAATTCATGGGAACTCGGTAAACACTAGATTAATATTCAATGAGGTCGAACTTATTTTATCTCCAGCTACCTTGAAAAGGTCGCTGATGTGTAGTTCATGGGATTTAAGTCGCTGAATACTTACTTGTAATTACGCTTAAGAACGCCATAGACACAGGGATCGGAGAGGCCGATAATGACACAAGAACGGGAAGGAAGTAGTCAGCCGTCACTCCGGTTGGTAGCAGAGAATAGGGTGGAAATATCATAGGGAACACAGTGGCGAATATGTGAGAAGTCAACCTTTTGCCTGATCACATTTTAATTAGTGGGAGAGCAAGAAGATATATGGCAAGAAGCACAGAACGATATTAGAAGGATTGAGGAGGAAAGGAGGAGAGGAAATTCTTTGGAACTCAGCAAGTGGAATGCGTGGACGAGGTGGAACCTCCCGGAACGGAAGATGGCATTGGATGATAAGCGGAGGATGGAGCCCTTCAAGACATCTCCTCTAACGCGACCTGCATACGACACGCTACCATTGTCTGTTTATCTGTACCATTGAAGACTGCCGAAGGATCATTACTGCAAAGTGTGCGGAGAGAGAAACAATGTTAGACAAATCGTCTGGGTGCAAATTAGCATTAAGGCTGGTGTAGATACAAATGGATATAAGGCAACGTCTTGCGGGTCTTAATAGATATCCTCGAAGAAAAGACAAATGAAACAAGGAACTGGTGTAAGAGCGGGGCATTCTGAGATTAATGTTAGGAATGCCTTGAATCTCCTCATACAATTTGGTCGGTCACAAACTTGGAAGATGAAGCCAGACCTTGTGAGAAAGATTGTGTTTCCAGGCATTGTGGAAACAACGTATAGGGCTGACAAGGTAACTTGGTCAATCCAAGCCTGCCAAACACCTCATCGCCATATAACTAGCTCATTGTACCGCGGGAGGAAGGGTGCGAGAAAACTCATGATAGGTAGAAAGCTACGCATGATTAGTTGATGGAAACTGCAAGACCAGAGGGTTGAACACTGGCTCCTTCCAGTGGAGATTCATTGCATAGGTTTTCCACCAATGGTATATAGATATGTAAGACATTGCAGTCAACATTGCCCACTGGGAGACAGCCACCGGACGACTAGGAGAAGCGGGACAGAAAGCCTCACGCTGGCTAGGTCACTCGACTGGAAGAGCTGTTGTGGAAGTCGACCTTGACAAATAACGGTTTTGTCACCACTATTGACTCACCAGCCGTAGTGTTGTGATTGGGGGTCGAAACATCTGAATAGGGCTGGTCATCACCTGGTGACGTCACAAGAGGCTACGTGACTGGAACAGATCTTGTGTATAATATATAAATAACATAGATAGAAGTGAAGAAGGGCTGCTAACACCTGATGACGACAACTGAGGTTTCCCAACAACAACAACAATGACTGACTACCACTCGTTACAAACTACAGATCTACCATCATCTATAAACAGCACAAACTAAACTTACATACCTTGTTTGGCAGGAAATTATATCAATTTTGAACGTGATGATCATAACGGATCACTATGGCTGATCATACGATGTAGAATATAATAACTATTATAGTGCCATACGGATGTCCAATCGACTTGTTTCAAAGTTTGAATTTTAGAGACAAGTTGATTGAAAAGAAGAAAGAAAAATGCTGAAAACGATGATTACGTAAATTATTAATATAAGTGATCCAGAAGGATTCGATCTGTCATCACACAACGCCCGTCGTATCACCCTAGAACACACATTACCTCAAGGCCATTGTGTCGACTTTACTGTGTTTTTTACAATTCTATTTATTTATAAGCCTATGATGTATTTTCTACCAAATTGATTTTTGTAAGTTTTAATTTTCCTTTCTGAACATTTCACTTTGCTCTCCCCGTTGATAGCTGATCATGTGCGTTCTGTGTAATTAAATCTAATATCCACAAAGAGTTATTTTCAGATGCGCTAGTACCTACAAGGTTGCGCGTAAAGCCCTAGTAATGCCTTCAAGGTTACCCGTGTCAATCAACAAGAATGGCAAGCTTCACCGACACCAACACAAACCTAACATTATCAACATTACGGTCGGTGTTTATTATTTCATCAGATTTTCGTCTCCTTGTTGTTATTTTAAACACCTGTATTGACATTTATCCTGCCGGCATCCCAATACCTGTGACACCGTAATGCTATAATGCTACCCGATAAAAGGCACAAGGCTTTATCTAGCGGGCGCCCAGGTGGTTTTGTAGAGTAGGTAGTGACATAGCTGTGAACCTTCACTTAAGTGGTCATGTTGTCGTTTTCTGCTCGAGATACCGTGCTTTATGTTCTTAAGTAGCTGTGACCTTGGAGGGGTACAAACGAAATCGGATCCGGGCCAAACTCTGACACGGGGAGGGGGAGTCGCGGAGGGGGAGACGCTACCGACCTGGAAAGGTAGAAGTTAGACATAGTCCGTAAAACACTTATCACTTTTACGTAGTATTGAAATGGGCTAGGTTAGCCGACATAAGGTAGGCCTTTTATTTGCAGCATTTAGGACGCACTCTGAAAGTACCGGATCTTCAAATCCAGCTGAAATGATTACTGCATACTGAAAAAACTGAGTTGATTCACAGATATTGTGTATGATTTGATGAATGCGGTGACGTGAGGTTGGGTACACCAGTACTGACGATCCACACGTATTACATACGGGTCTGTAAACACCAGCTTTAGTACCATGTGCTAGTTCTGGTTACTTTCGAGTTTATTTTTATTAATGGCTAGGCACGCGTTCAGAGGTGTATTTTTAAGTGTTCACTTTCCGGAATGGTACACTTCGTTAATTACACTCGCTCTGATTGGCTGAGTGATTTTGATTGACATACTAACATCCGTTTATCTGCTACATAGAGAAAGTCCACATTTTACGGTATTTAAAGCGCCGCACAACCTCAGTTTAAATATAACTTGGAAGCGCTCTCTTCGACGTTCAAAAACTTTGCCAAACTGTTGGGTATACGTTGATCAGCTGTTGAGCTGTTTACATGTGTATGTATATTAGTGTAAGCGTGTACACGTGGAGAGGTATTTAACTCACCTTACTACGGGTTAGGCGGCACCAGCTCACAACACACTGGCATACATTGGTGAACACGCTCATATAACACCTCTTGTACAAACCTGTGACTGAAAAAACGGAGAATTCATAAAAATTGCAATTATGGACTTTAAAGTTGTTTTCTGGATTGGTTTCCTGTCCACGTGCATGGTAACGTCAACAGGTAAATATTTCTGTTCACACGCCTCATCACAGTCGTAAACATGTATCATTTCATTCTTACGTAGCTTGAAGTGACGAAACAGCTCGCACTTTGATTTTTTTTTTAGTTTGGCAATTGTTTTAGTTTTTTGATTTTGTTGTTTTACATCTGCAGAGGCTCGTGTTTAAAAGAGTTTGAAGTGTTTCATATATATATATATATAATGTTCATAAATAACACGAGAACACGCTGACTAATAGATGCACTCATAATGGGTGGGATTACCTAGACACATACATGTCGCATAAACTAGTTATGTTTATTAGTACAGAGCAGAGGATGTGACTTCGACCAAACAGAAGTTTATCTAGTGACGAAATCTGTATAGTGCATCATGCTAAAATGTCACAATATAGCTTTCTGTAGCAATACTGGGGTATACAAGAATGCTAAAGCTTCACAATATATAGCACATTCTGGAGTATATGTCCATGTTAAAACTTCACAATGTAGCTGTATAGCCATACTGGGTATATAGCCATGCTAAAGCTTCACAATGTAGCACATAATGGGGAAATAACGATGCTAAAGCTTCACAATATAGCACTGATAATGGGGAAATAACGATGCTAAAGCTTCACAATGTAGCACATAATGGGGAAATAACGATGCTAAAGCTTCACAATGTAGCACACATAATGGGGATATATCGATGCTAAAACTTCACAATATAGCTGTATAGCACATAATTGGGTATATAGCCATACTAAAACTTTACAATATAGCCATGTCAAAACCTCAGAATATAATATACAACTTGGTTCGTTACGAGCAAGAGCGTCTTTGCCGAAGAATCTAGCTCAAACACAGAAAGAGCTTTAGCTGTAGATGCGTTTAGAAACTACGTATCAGTAATGAATAGGAGGCAGCATCGCAGAAGTGGGAGAAGTATTTGGCAGTCTTTGTAGGTACACAGGTAATATATATATAAGCTGCTGGCGATACAGACGAAACGAGTTCTACAAATGCATGAACTCCGGTGAAAGCGTGATATTGACCCACATAATTGAATATAGGAAGACTAGCAATAATGTCATGCGTCACTGAAAACAATAATCTTGTTTTGGAATGCACTGAGGGATTCTGTAACACATATGTTTTGTCATAAAGGCACATAGCACGCCAGATAATGCAATGGCACTGTAAGGTAGAACGTAGTCGTCCCAGTAGGTCACCGCCACTACATGTAAATCACCGCGCCATACTATTCCAATTACTGGTACAGACTAATTACGCACGTGGCAGTAGGTATATATACGTTTGTATACAGTGTTGTGTGTGTGACTTTGTAGGGGCGAAAACAGGTCGTGTTTATGTTCTACACACACATGTACCGATCTGCACCGAGTACAAGTGTTTCTGTAATTAACGGCTGATCATCGTTTCCAACATGACCTGACTTTTGCTTGTCATTTAGTTTGTGTAGCTGACGTATCACGCGAGACGTTAGTACGACCACCTGATTTTTCTTTAACAAAAGGAATGATATCCTATCCGTGGCGCCATCAAACACGCAATGCTACGCTGATCCATTCACAGGCCATTGCCTCCGTACATACATACATTCTATTGGTCAAGCGGTATCAAAACATTCTCGGACCACAATACAAACACACTGATTTTGTTTTCATTGGCCAACTGTATATCTAACATCTGATTGTTGTGAACTTGCTGTATCAACTTAAGTAAATCAATGATAACATGGCTTTTAGGAATTAATTACATCCAAAAATTATGATGTCAGATTCAGAAGATGTGTTAATAGGTAATAGATACCATCACAAAACGATTCAATTGAAAAGCCTACAGATCACAACACTGAGATGCTATCGTAAACATATCAGCGCACCTGGGGCATCGTGACGTCACACATAGTACAAACTCAATCAAGCAAACCAGCTTACGTTCTTACCTCGTAAAATCACAGAGCACATTAGAACAGCGTCTATTTTTGGATTATTTTTTGGCACACGCGCTAAAATGTATGTATACTGACACCTGTGTTGACTTGAAGGTCGCTCACTCTGTTTGATAAGGCCCTATGCTCCTCAATAGGTGGGGTGGCCACTTGTTCCCTTCCTAAGAGAAGCACAGACTCCAAGACTCCGTAGACACCGGCAGGAGCAGGGCAGCTGTGATATTCACGCCTAGCTATTTTTAGGGAAAATATAAGGCATAATTATACTAATTTACATCTTCATTTCTTGTTTAAAATAACACACATCTGTGCGAATTAGCAGTCAGAGTTTTTTTTATAGTAGAACGTGTATCGAGCCTGATGTGTACATTGATACCACAGGTGTAGGGTTTTATTTAATGTGAAATCATACTTTACATGTAGCGTACATCATCCCTATTAGTTGGTCTGCCTCTCACTTTCTATGTTCAACACCCAGTATCAAAACAACATACCCAGGTCACACTGAAGGGAGTGAAGGGAGAGTTTTGATTTTGTACATGTCTCAGAATAGTATACAAAGTTTATATTGTAATATTTCCCGATAAACATCCCTAACATTGCGAGGTATTTATGATTTAAAGCCAGTAATATTTCTATACGGAGGTATTTGGGAGAGACCATTCCATGTCCTTATATTCACCTTAGTCCCTTTGTCATAACCACACTAGGTGGTCCAGTGACGCAGTGGATAGCGCACTCACGTCCACCAAAACGGTCGACGTTCGATTCCCCGATCGGACATGAAAAGTTATGGGGTCGCCTTCCCGACAACAGGGTTTTCTCTGGGTTCTCTGGTTTCCTCCCATATTAAGACCATCAGCGTCTTAATTTTACGACAAGCAAGAGTGATTGATTAAAAATAGTAAAACTTATTTCATAATTGATATAATGATATCATTCTAATTTATATACAGCTATGTTGTTCGTAACAGAACAACCAAATCGTTCGATTAAACTGAGCTGTCCGGTTGTCCGATAAAACTGAGCCGTCCGGTTGTCCGATAAAACATAGCAACCCGATTATTCGTTTAAACTGAGCCGTCCGGTTGTCCGATAAAACATAGCAACCCGAGTGTTCGTTTAAACTGAGCCGTCCGGTTGTCCGATAAAACATAGCAACCCGATTGTTCGTTTAAACTGAGCCGTCCGGTTGTCCGATAAAGCAGAGCTACCCGATTGTTCGTTTAAACTGAGCCGTCCGGTTGTCCGATAAAACAGAGCAACCCGATTGTTCGTTTAAACTGAGCCGTCCGTTTGTCCGATAAAGCAGAGCTACCCGATTGTTCGTTTAAACTGAGCCGTCCGGTTATCCGATAAAACAGAGCAACTCAGTTGTCAGTTGAATCACAGCTACCGTTTGTTTCTTAAAACTGAGCTGGCCGATTGTCCATTTAAACTTAGCTGTCCTGTTGTCCGTTTGAACAGAACCGTCTGTCCATGCAAAAATAAACGATGCTATAACATTATTGGATATTTTTCTGGATATTATTTTGGAAAAAAACCCGTTTCTTGATATTCCACTCCAACATATGTTTTTATTTGATACACTATCGGATTACCTCAGTGAGAAGTATATAATTGTCGGCTATATAGAAGACGGAGTCGTTATGTTCATGTATCGATACATATCAATCTGAGATGGCTCCTGTGGTCCCGCTGTGTAACCGTATTGGAATGTGGCATTGTTTACTTGTTCCACTAACCTACAATACATAGTTTATTGCCACCATCTATGTCAAACATTACGTAAATACACACGGAGCGTCTCTTTCACATGAACTCTATTTTAAATTAAGTTTCAAATGTCAACAGTAGATTATGCGTGATTTGGTATAGAGATAGCTCCCATCTCCTTACAATTCACACTTAGCTACATGTACGGAATATTGGGGGTGATTTCGATATGCAATGTACATGTTTGTTGGCTTTAAGAAATGAAAAAAACTATTCATGTTTACGATGTAACATTATATGGAAAACGAATTTATGTTCCGCTTTGTAATAGATTTGATCCTTATATGAGGAAAAAATCGATTCCCCGAAAATGACATTTGCTAGTCGATTACAAACGATTCCTCGAAAGTGACACTTTTTACTCGATGTCAACCACGACTTTCTGATTGACATTGTCATATTATTTTACAAAATTACTAATTGTTATTTAAACGCAAATTAATTAAAATATATAATGCTGCCTTCTATAAGTCATACAGCTTTTGTAATATGCACTGCATCTCTTATGTATACTGGAGTGTGGGTAAGTGTTGTGGGTAGGAGTGTGTGTAGGGTTTTGGGTAGGGGTTGTGGGTAGGGGTGTGGTAGGGGTGCGGGTAGGGGTGCGGGTAGGGGTGTGGGTAGGGTTTTGGGTAGGGTTGTGGGTAGGATTGTGGGTAGGGGTTGTGGGTAGGGACAGAACATATAGCTTTATCAGCATATCCGTGTGTACATTGAAGGGGCAGTTAACATGTATGTTGTGTATATCCAGGAATGGGGGATATGTAGTCTTTGCGGCATGTTTGTGTAGCTTTTGGGACTACGGGAGATACGTAGAACATCAAAATTAACTTTATTTTTTTCTTTCTGTCTTTTCAGTTGACTCAGTTATTCCAGATTACATGCTTGCACGTGCGAGATTCAATCCACGACCTCGGCGGAAGATCTTCCGAGCAACGTCCAAGAAGTGCTGCAAGATCGGCGTACGCACAGCGAAGAAAAAACTTTCTTGTACGGTGGATTTAGCTGTGAGAAACAACAACTTCGTCATAACCAGGTTAAAAACAACTGGTTCAAATGCTGAACTCAAAAGATACGGACAGAACCTGGCGAAGAAGATTAACTCCTGCGGGACAGCAGGCTTCGGTAAGGTGTTTGAGAAATGCTGCAAATATCGAGAGGACTTCAGAAAGTCACTTCAAATGTGCAAAGTGCAACACCGGAAGCGAGCTGATAAGCGGAAATGCAGACGGGACGTGAAACGGCGTCACTTGAGTTACTTATGAGCGTACATTGCCATTTGACAAATGAAATGGAAGCCATCATGGGACATGCACGGCGCCTTGTCCGTCACACGGGTATTCCTTCGTGTGAGTGGAGACAGGAGAAAATGAATTCTGTCCCAAACTTTATCTCAGCTGGTTGAGAGTCAACATAAGTATGTCTCACTATGCTAGAGATACAATGATAGTCAAGCTCTGACGCGAGAACTGCGCATGCTACAATGCGCAACAGACAGTAAATGACAGAGCACGATACGGTCAGGACCAAAAACGTTTTGGAAAGTTTGCGGAAATGTTTGTGTGAGCCTTTGCTGTGTCGAGGGCTCGTTGCAATGCAAAGCGCTCTTGTCAAATGAGAAACGTTCCAAAACGTGTTTGCTCATGAACGCAGCACTGATGTTCATATAGTTGCTGTTAAAATCTCGCGTAATCTATAAATAGTTTATTTGACTGTTAGAACGAGGCATGTTGTTGTAGTCGCCAATTAATCATTGTACGTCTTCGGTGTATACGTACAACGTCATCCGACGTATAGTGCGAGTGTTTGAAATATACTGTTATTTCATATGTAACTATTTATCATCGCGATCTATCTGGGTGAGAATGTTCGACGTAAATTGTGAGAATACACTGTGTGAGAGTATATGGGATGTGTTGTGTGAGTCTCGGTTATTCCGTGATGGAACTTCCAATGTATGTTGCTTGCGTTTCCGACGGATGCTGTTAGAATTTCCGACCTATTTTGCCAGATTCCTCGATGTTTCCGACGTCTACCTAGTCTTATGTAGTTAGAGTTCCCAAAGTACAGTCGTAGTTTCCGATGCATATTACAAGTCTCCGACTCTTTTCGCGTATAACTAGTCGCCGAATTATTTCTTAGTGTCCGAAATATGTTTTAAGTTTTCGAGGTATGCTTTGAGAGTTTCCGACTCTTATATTTAGTTTTTCTTAGTTTCCGACGTATTTTGTTAGAGACCCTGGCGTATGTTATCAGAATTCCGACATATAATGTTTTCCACGGGGAACTTTAAAAGTCTTTTTAGAGTATATACTAGTCTCCGACATATATATGTTAGAGTCTCTGACGTGTGCTCTTACTTTGTGACTTATACTGTTACAGTTTTCGACTTGTATTCTTGGCTTCCGACACATGTTATAACATTTATTGTTTCCGACACATGTTCTTAATTTTTGGCGTATGGTACTTGAGTCCCTGTCGTATTTTTTAATAGGTTCCGACATTACTATATTACCATAGCCTTCGACGAATGTTCATGTTTCCGTCGTATACTGTTGTCAATTTCCGACGTAACTTATTGCTAGAGTTTCCGACGTATACTGTTGTAATTTTCCGACGTAACATTTCGTTAGAGTTTCCGACTTATGCTGTTGTCATTTTCCGACGTAACCTATTGTTAGAGTTTCCGACGTATAACGTTGTCATTTACCGACGTAACCTATTGTTAGTGTTCCCGACGTATAGATTCCCCGACGAAAGGTATCAAGGTTTTCGACATATGTTGTAAGAATAGGTGTCTCCGATGTAGTGATTTTTGTAAAATATTGGCTTTCCAGCTGATACTGTCAGTCCGACCTAGAGGGAGACAATCCCCGACTTTGCATGCCAAAGTGGGCGAGATAGTCTCGGATGTCTTATAACCAAATATCCGCGTGATTCGAAACAGGGTATCGACACGTGCTGTGGAGATCCCCCGATGTATAGTTACTCGGTCGATGTTATTTCCCGAGGCCGAGGGGAGAGATTCGGTCGTGACTGCATGTGTAGTACTCTTTAATTTTAGGGTGTTTAATATACAGCTGTACATTTTTTCAGTATGGGTAAGATGATAGTTGCATCCCATTTGAATGTATGAGAACGTGTTATAAATGTGTGAACGGTCTGTCAAGGGTTGTATCGAACTGGTAATGAACGATGAGTGAGAAGTGTGGAAATCCACAATATTGTCATTTTCTGATCTCCACGCACAAATAATTCCTATGTTTATTTTTAGGAGATGTTGAAATATTATATACATAATTATATAACTATATTAATATGTATTATAAACCCGAGGCAAAGGTAGCGACTGTCGTTGTGTTGTTAATCATTCAGAATATTATTTTATTTCGTATTATGATATGCGTTTTATTTTTACAAATAAACAAATGAATTCCATAGAAATGTAAAGTCTCTGTGTTGTTGTTCACCAGGGCCGGACAGAAATGTACAGTCTCTGTGTTG
>JAUMHH010173246.1:0-15917 GCA_032359455.1 Chlamys rubida | reverse complement strand
CTAGCATTCTACAATTCTAGCACTGCCCAACCACGTACTCATTTACAGCTGAGTAGACTGGAACAAGTAGAGTAAAGAATCTTGTTCAAAAATACACAGTGCTGTGACGTAACTCAAACCCGCAACCCTTCGGTCACGAGCCCGGCGTCCTAACACTAGACTCCCATGCCTCCTGTTTTACTGTTCATTCATAATAGGGTTGAGTAATGACATCCTGACCGTGTTTGATTTTAGGTCACACGACTTACTGCCAACTGTTGTATTCTGTCATCATTCTCCATTAAATCTGACATTTTTTAAATCTTCTTCAGAATAATAAGGCCTAGAGTAAAAGTATTAGACCAGTAGGTATCTGTGATAGAGGCCTTTTCAAAGTTGTTCAAGTAACTTGCATTGCATTCCATTCGAGATCACATGGGTCAAATATGTTGTAATTTTCAGATGACTTTCTCATGTTTTAGGCCTAGGATTATAATATTTTAGTAGGTAGCTGGGTTGAGGTTTATCAAAGATTTCAAATAAATGACCTTGACCTGCATTCAAGGTCACAGGGGTCAAATATAATAAAATATTTTAAATTACTTATTCGTATAATGAAGGCTTTAGCCCTCCAAAGGGGTGAATGACCCCAAACAGGACAATTTAACTGTTCTAATATTGAAATACCTTCTCATCATTTCAACTGAATTATTTAAGAAATGATCAAGCACATGACATTGTAGTGAAAATGTAATAGAAACTTTCTTCCCCTTCAGGAAATAGTATGTCCCTTAATCACGTAGGGGGTACTTTGACACATAAGTATCGATGGGTATTACCTTTCATCCCAGGAAACATGAGTACACATCATGTGCTATTGCATAGCTGTTGAGCTATTCTCACAAATCTTGCCCTCTTTCAGAAATGTCGGAACAAAACAGTTGACATTCACCATGTAATAGCCAAGACATTGTAACGTTTATATTAATTTTGTGACCCTCCAGACCCCTTTCCAACCAAAGGTACCAATCCCTGGATATATAGTCGATTCAAACATATGTCATTGTTGAATAACAATCAAAGGATTGGGTACATTTTCTCACAACTTACCAGGCCCAGTCGATAATATTTGTCCTAGCAAAGGAAAAGGTTTCAATGCGAGAAAGAATCTCCATCCAGGATTTGAACGAAATGATGTTAGTTACTAAACTAATGTGTTCTACATGCTAAACTCATTGACCCCCTACTTTTTTAAACTGGACTTGCCCAGTCTTTGATTTAGTAAGGTTCAAATGTGACTTTAGGGGTGAATTGGTTAAGGACGATGAATATGCATATGTCTAACAGAGAATTTCTCTCTCTCTCTCTCTCTTGTCTAGGTAGTGTCCGGAGGTGTAGCCAGTAACCAGATATTTAGACAGGGGTTTGAGGCTGTCTGTGAGGAGAGTGGCTACCATCTGGTGTGTCCACCACCTAAGCTGTGTACCGACAACGGCATTATGATTGCTTGGTAGGTTGTGTCACACTTAACCCTTTCACCACTGTAGACCATAGTGGACTCATCCAGATCAATGCATGGTAGAGTTAACTTAAGTTACATAGGGGTGAAAGGGTTAAATGATTTAGATTTGAGATTGATATAAGGGTTGGGCACATTTTCTCACAATTTGCTAGGCCCCTTAATTCTCTCAGATATTCCCTACCTTGGGGATAAGAAAAATCTTAACCCAAGGGTTAAGATTCCTAAATACCTAGCCTGAGGCTTTGCCGAGGGCCAGACTATTAATTATCTTACCCCGAGGGTTGAGATTTTTCTGTCTTGCTCCTAAAGTGGGGAATGATTATTGTTATTTCATGAAAAACAAACGTTGATTTCATAATTTCCAGCAAATTGGTGTTATTTTCTGTGATCTGCTATTGTTGACTCGACCTCATGGCATTGTTGATGTGACGTCAATGAATTGCTGAGACGTGACATCATACAATTGCTATGACAGGGGAATCTCCTCGTCTTTACCCTAAGGTAAGACAGATTTCCTTGACTGGAAATATGAATATCTGTGTCTAATGGGGGAAGAAAAGGGGTTTTCAAACTCTTGGCACCATAAAAACTGATCAGCTGAATTTATTAATCATATGTGACCAGTGGATAGCGCACTTACCTTTCACCAAGGTGGCCAGGATTCAATTCCCCGTACGGACGTTAAAAGATATTGGGTCACCTGCCTTACTAAGTGGGTTTTCTCCGGGTACTCCGGTTTCCTCCCACATTAAGACCTCTGCATGCTAACATCCAGGCCAACAAGAGTGATTTATATAAGTTGTACAAACTTGCTTCAAAATTGTTGTAAAATGAATAAAGTTTATATATTGAAAACAAGCATGACACAGTCTTTGGTTATTACTGAAAGACACATTTGGAATCGAAGAGTTATGTTCCTTTGTTTTATTGCTTGTGTGTCTTTACAGGAATGGTATGGAGAAGTTGCTCAATGGTACAGGGATAGAGCCAGATCCTCAGGCAGTGGAGGCGATCCCTACTAAAGCCCTAGCTAGGTAAGGTTTATAATCATATCAGTTTGAGTCCCCTCCAGGTCAGGTCACCCATACTAAGTCCTTGCCATGTAATGTGTATTACAGCTGCTAACTCACTTTCATTTCCCCTGTGGTCTTCCTATTGGAATCTGTTTATATTGTTTAGAAGTGATGGACCATTATAATTTTTTCGATTTTGTATAATGAATAATTTAGAATGAATAATTCCCCTTTTCACAAAATGATTAAAAATCATGTTTCCTTTTGGTTACAGCTGCCCAATTGGTCAGTGTGCGAGAGAAGAGCTTGTGGCCTGTAACATACGACTCCCAAAGCCTAAACCACTCCACAACCGCTTACAGTCAATCTACTCCAACGAGAAAACTTGATCAGATGAGAAAACTTTATCAGATTGTTATGTATGGCTCTACAAAGAAACCTAAGATGACTGACGATCTATCTCTCAACTCTCACTGTAATGCAGCAATATATGTGTATAGACTCCTTCAAGCAATCGTCTATTCCATCTGTCTTCAGGAGTTGTCTTTTAGTGACGCGTGTCCACAGACTCTTGTTGCCGGTCGTCTGATTACAAGGCAGCAGATGTCGAAGAGTTTTTCTGGATTTTCAAGTCATAGAATTTATTTATGCAGGAATTTATTATACAGATATTGCCAAGTGGAAAATTGATAATTTCCATATGAAGCCTTCTGTTATCTTCCCGCATTTACAAGTCATAGAATTTATTTATGCAGGAATTTAATTCATGTGTAAAAACAGCTGTATTTGTTTTTTAAAACCAGTAAATATTTTTTATAGAAATGGATAATCAATTTCTTGTGATTTAGTAGACTCATTTTATGACCCATTTCAGCATTTCCATGCTATGGGCAACACATTTTTTTTAGCTCATTTTGCTAATGTGAGCTATTGCTATCTGCCTTCCTCCGTGGTCGTGCGTCGTCCGTTAACAATTAAACATTTTCGACTTCTTTTTCAGAACCGCTTATGCGATTGACTTCAAACTTGATACAAATATTCCTTATGATGTCCTGACCAAGTGTTGCTAAGTTTCTTTCTGATCTAAAAATCCAAGATGGCCACCTTGATCTCCGATTGGCCGAGACATTTTTGACTTCTTCTTCTCAAGAATGGCTTCACTGATTGACTTGGTAGAATTTTTTTTTTTTAGGTTACTTTTGGTGCCGATCCACAAATTCAAGATGGGCGTCCTGCCCTCTGATTGGCAGAGATATTTTTTAACTTCTTTTCTCAAGAATGACTGCACAGAATGACGCCTGATGTAAAATTGATAATTACAAACCTGTCTGCTTTACACAATGGAGTGCCATTTGATTGGCAGAAACATTATCGATGTTTTTGAACTCATGTGAGCGTTAAAGCCCTTTGGGCATCTTGTTATATTTTCTTTGTTACATCACCATCACTATGTAACAATCACTAAATAGCTGTGCCCTGATGACGGCCGGCCTAGCAGGCTACTTCCCCATCACCATGTAGCAGTCAGGAAATAGCTGCATGTACTCCGACGGCTTAGTAGGCCCAATCTAGTCAGCATAGGTATCAATACAGCTGTGGAAACCTGGATTCAGAAGCTGCTTCTCTCATGTTTATTATCTTTTTTATATGTTCAGTTAGAAAATTGTCATACCATTAAATAACTCATGAGAATCATTTCTCCTCAATGCTGATTTGGTAAACAAGGGTTTCACACAACGCGTCAGCCAAGGCTGTTGCCTTAACTCTGTAGAGCCGAGTTCAAATCATCAGTTGTCCAGAGTCAGTATTATATTTGGTAAAAACAGAACAGAACACAAGTTTATGTATGTAGAAAAGATAACATTTTATTTTCTATTCTGCATTGTCAAAAACAAATATCTTCACCAGTCTGTAAGACCATTGTATTTACACGAGTCACTGGTACTCCATGTCAACAGAGAAATCATGGCAAAGTTCATAAAATAACATCAATATAAATTAATGACTAAGTGTGAAGAATGTGATATATAATGTATGGTCACAATAACTTATTGCTTAAAATAACACAAAAAGCAAGAAATAGTTAAACACAACTCGGCTCTTTCTCCAAGTCCAAACAAGATTGGGGTGAAAATCTGTTCTTTGTACAGTATGTATTTCTTCAAACCATTATGATTTGGTTTTGTCCCTTCAACCCTATGTAACTTAGTTGACTCTACCATGAATTGATCTGGATGAGTCCATTATGGTCTACAGTGGTGAAAGGGTTAAGGTAGGACGTGCCACAACCTTTCTGCTAGTCAAACCTGCCTTGACCACCTCAAAGGGCCACCTGTGTTAGAAGGCCATTTTAATGTTTCTCATCGAATTAATTTCATTGTGGATCAAACCTTCCATTAAGAGACTACTTTTTGGATTTCCAAAGGACAGTATCTAAATACAAGTTTGATTGTATATACTGGAACTGAAAAGCACTTTTTCTGTTAAACTTATGTTATTTCTTGTTTATTCATACAAAAACAGTTTTGTAGATTATGGGCCTTTTTGAGAGAGTCAACACAGTGTTAAATTGTTCTCAGGAATGTTTCAGAAAAATATTATCCTAACAAATTTCATGACTGGCAGAACAAAATAAGCTCATGGACTTAGAATCAAGACGTCCGAGGATCAAATCCTTGTGGTAGATGTGTTTTAGTGAAAAACAAATCATAATATATTTCTTTCATTACATTATAACTCTTCGCTAATGTAAATGGGCAAGCAACTCTAGTAAATAAATTACCTAACAAATTGAAACTCTTTCTTGTTAGCAATGCACTGTACAACAAAAGAGCACGGGTACTATCTACCTTAAGGTAAAAATGCATTGTTTCTTAGCAAGGTTTTACACAAGTAACTTCTTTTTTAAAGAAAAGTGTCAATTAAAACATACAATGACATGTCATTGAATGAGATTATTCGTCGAAAAGTTGATATATTTAACAAAAGACATGTTTTCTTGACAGTATAACATAGAAATCCTACTATTGTGTATATTGGAAAGTAGCAGTTTCAACAGACATTTATTTTTTGTAATTTTCTACCCTGATAGATGAAAATTTAAAACTGGTTCAACCATAAAACTGGTTTGGTTTACTCAATGAGCTGAAAGATGAACATATGTGAACAAAATTTACAAGCTGTACTATCGTAGTGTTCACTACATACTGACCAGTGTTATCGGCGACAACATACAATCTGGAGTGGTTTCACTAATTTAAAACAATTTTACTGAGAGAATTTTTGACACTCATTGAATAGGATGTACACATTTAAAACACAAAAATGAGGACATTGGTATGGAAATATATTGCATTGAATATGTTGTAATGAGTGCTTCAAGTAAGCAGTTCATATATATCTATAAGACAAGAATTTATGTGATGAAAATGTCCTTACAGTATTTTATAATACACCTTATAGTTTCCTTAGCGGTAATTAAGTTATGAATATTCATTATTTAATGTTTACTCTAAAAATCTGGTGGATGAAGGAATGAAGTTTGGCAGCAGTTCATTTAAGAGTGTAACTCTAAAATGCATCTACATTGCTGATTCAGTATTTTACCCCATAAAAGTCATTCATGGACGTGGATACAAGTTGGAGTAACTTATTTCTTAATCAGTTTTATATATAAATAAACAAACTAAACTGATGACTAAATAAACGTTACAGGCAGAAAATTAGACAAAGCCAACTTCATCAATAGTTATGGCATTTTAGCATGGCTCAAGTCATTTAATTAAAGAACGCAATTATTGTTAACTTACAACTTACTTATGTCTACACTAACAAAACATTAAGTTTTTTGTGCACAAAATGTAAATATAAAATAAATAACTTATTACTAATACAGCTAAAGACATGTATTAAAATTACAGTATTAACAAAATGTACAAAGTATATAGATATCATGGTCCAATTTACCAGGGTTTAAACTCGTGTATCAGCATGTGTTAGATAAGCTTAAGGAGACCCGTACCACTGCCAAAGGCTGTGACTAAGTGTTGGAAAATGTGATTTTCTGGTACGACTATACCGGTAACTTTGATAAATCATTTCTGGATAGAAACCATACCTTGTGGTACTTTTATGAGAAATATTAAAGATGAAAAATCTGAGAAGAAAATATTCAGCCGTGCTAGACTGAGTTTCAAACACTTGACTGCAGATTGCAGGTTGTTAAACTATGGCTATAGCCAGTTGAGATACCAGGGGCCTGTTTGTTTATGTGGAACAACGGGTACGTTCGTTTTCAAATGTAACATTTTTGGGTACAAATCCTGGCGGACCTGCAAATGTTTATGTAGGCCTTGCCAGGCTTCGTCAAGGCTCGCCTGAAAACTGCATCAGATTACTGGGTTCCGACCCATAAACGAACAACTCCGGTCCTTCTGGTTTAACCGTTCGGACCGCGATAAACGGAAATGGCCCTTGTCAATGGAAGTGTCCTGGTCTAACTTTGCTATAGTTGCATCGAAACGGAAGTTAAGGGGAGGTAACTGTATATACGAAACACCACAATGCAGTGGGACAGGTATCCTTAAAGGCCACACAGCACTTTGTATGTACATGCACTAGCATTGTGCTTGGATTGAATATTGATACCGAGAACATTTACAGAACAACTGTCACCTTGACGTGGAGATATGTACATGTAATATGAATGAATTTGTTACAATTTCCTGCTAATTATTTTTCATCATTCTAACATTTGTACAAAATTAATGAAAGTAAATATCTCATGTGTCTAGAGGAGAAAGCGAATTCAGTCAATAATGGAACGAAAAAGAATTACATGGATTTATCTCAATAAAATATGTAACAGAAATTATTTTCGCCCTACAAGCAGATCAGATAAAATTGAAATGGCTCCACTATCTTGTAATCATGTAGAGATAAATTATATCTTTTCTTAGGCAACCTTGTATAATATCCCTGAAAATGACAAGGTTATCGAAGACCCACGTATTCTCTATACAAAGGATTTCTCAACAATCAATATATTCAATTAAACCCTATTTAGCAAATTATTAAATTAACAAGTAAAACCTATGGTAACAGTTAAAGCTAACATTTGAGCCATTTTACATCAGATTGCCCTCTCTCAGCTATCTCCAATCAATATACAGTGTACTAGTAACACATGCCAAACATATCACCAGAATACTGAAAAGTAAGTAAACACGTCTGATGAGGCTTACGTCGGCCTTTTCCAAATCATTCTACAAGCTTTGGCCCATCTACAATGTTAAATTGTTTAGGGACATCCATCCTGGCACACCCTTGATATTCTAGTTGGATTTGTCTTAAAAATTCATTTGATTACTTTAAATTCTGCATATTTTTAGAGATGTATTTCCTCATTGTATAGTTTATGCGAATACAAACATTTAGCATTAAATTGTTAAAATATTGCCATCACGTTTCTTTGGCATTTTCCCCGACAATAACATGAAGCAATCAAAAAGCCATTTTGATGAAATTTCATGAATTTTCATGTAAATAAATATTATACAAATAAACGTAGTACAAGATCTTGTGCGAGAAGATCCAGCACGTCGATACAAGAGAGGCTGAAGAGGGAGACGACCCAACCAACATTTTAGATAGGCAAGATCTGAAATAACTTCTTCAATTAGAAAAACAATACTGTATTATGTAGTCTGAGACAATACCTTCCTTGGACAGAATTTGTGTTCATTTGTATGGACGCAATATTGATATTAATACACATGTATAGTTGTGTGTTCACCAGCATTTGAGCTTTATAAGTAGAATAATTGAGGCTAGTAAATGAGAATGGTTCTTCAACATCAACATATCACAAATACTAGGCTACCTAGGCAGACTACACAAATGCAAACTACCTAAAACGCAACTGTTACTTGTCATTTTAAAATTAAATTATTGACAAATTATTCACAGCATAAATCTAATGATGTCGGCAATAGCAAAAAACTTACAAAAATGAAATTTGTTAAACCTAGGGGACAGAAATACAAGTCTTTCACCCCTTATATCACTAAAACGTAGTATAAGGGGGAAAGGCTTATCAAATATGCCTGTGATTTAAAACAGTCAATCCCTATAAACAACAGCACTGTTGATGAAAACTGGACTTAAAATCAATTTTACAAAGCACTTTGTAAGAGGAAAAATGATACTAATAGGATATTAGTTTGGCTAAAGAATGCACCGTCTAAGATCTAGATCATGCCATCAACAAAACAAACAGAAATGAAAAAGTTTCCTTAAATAGTAGGCTAAAACTAAGGGAGACAATCCTCCTTAATGTAGGCTAAACTAAGGGAGACAATCCTCCTTAATGTAGGCTAAACTAAGGGTGACAATCGTAACACTTTTCTCAGTTGTATTTTCTTCTTCTACATGGAATTATTGACTGGAAGGACTCCCACTGTACTACATTGTTCCAGTATATCTGACCCACTGTTAAAAGGAATGTATCAAATGGCCAGGGAACCGCCAGATCTGCCATTAACTCAAACTTATTTAACACTTAAAAGTTCTGTAAGGGTCATGTTGCCAAAATCACGGCACTAAGCTTCAGCTGCCTGAGCAAAGAAAACAAAACATTGAGCAAGTGAGCTATCCCTCACTCATCAGATCTCGTGAAAGTCCAGCTGTACAGTGCAAAGACCATATTAGCAGTGGGGAGATTCTAGAAACGCAAGTGGATTATGTGAAATAGAAACTTCAGCACAGTAGCCAACATCTTAAGTTGGAATTCCATCAACTTAAAATAATAATGGGGAAACCTTTCTTGATTCTTAAAATAACAAATTATTTGTCACTAGAAAAAGAGTTCTAAATCAGCGCCGTAATAAAGTTGGAGGTAACATTTGCCGACATTGGTAATCAAGTATTCATTAGGTGCATTCAATAATATGGGGACATTAAAATGGGGCAAGCAATGATGATGACTGGTCCAATTCAAAAACAAATAACATTTTGGAAAACACTGGAATAGAAATGCCAAGTCCTCAATAAAATCTAGCCTCACAAAAACCAGCCTTTCCACTTCTCATTTTACTGTCTGAACATTTAAGATCTTTACTCAAGGACAAGCAAAATTTCTTTGTCCAATGAGACTTAATGTTGACTATGATTAACTCATTCACCCCTGAAATTTCATAATGAACTATTCCATCCTTTGAATTGGAAGGGTTCAAATGTGTCTTCAGGGGTGAATGAGTTAAGTGAGACTCAATAGAAATCTTTGAATGAAATATTTTGTCCTATAAAGTAAAATCTTTACAGAACAAACAGTGGCAAAAAGAGTAGAAAATCTGGGTCCAATCAACCTAGCATTAACAGTAACAATGAACAGGAAAATAGTAACAAGCAAAAACAAAGAGTAACTTTTCAAGTAACAAATATGTAAAGAGTCGAGATTTCATTGATGTCATGATCATTATGATTGACAAGTCCAGATACAAAAAGGACTTGTGCTCTAATGTTAAAAAACCATCTGATAATGTATTTAAGAGTTCATTCAAACTCTTCTATGCATTATGCCAGTTGACCGATGTCTGATAAAGTGATTCCTCCAACATTGCTGATGTGACCTTTCGTATAATCACACAAGGTCAAATACACACCCTGTGCTATATATCCATAACCTAGTAACCGTACACAAACTGGACATTTATATAGTCATCTACATAAACAAATCCTAAATGCATTGCCTGTTGAGAATTGTACTCACACATTGGAACGATCAATATGTTAAACATCATACACATACATGGTGATGGCCAAAAAGGCCACGGTTCTTAGGCACAGCTCCCCAAACCGTGTCATCGTGTACAATGTGTAGGGTTTTATAGGAGTAAAACAAAGTTTATTATACCAGGGCTCGGTTGTTTAAAGCCCTAATAACCTTAAAGGCAACTTAACACAAAACATAGCTACATGTAATAATGTCAAAATATCAAAAATTCACCAAAATCTAACTGTATCAATAGAAATTCAAAATGGGCACACAAAATGTTTTCGTAAATTTTCAGATATTTCTCCAAAAAACTACATTTTGAATATTTTTTTGATCAAGCTAATCTGATAAAATACAATTTAAATATATCTCTTTCTCCAAATCCACGATCCCCTCATCATTGCTAGGGTACGAAGGTTTGGCAGAGCTGGCCAGGACTAGCATTATGTAGACAGTAACAGACATATCTACATAGTAATACACACAGTAAATTTTCCTCCATGAGAATCGTCCTATACAATCACATACATGTGTATGTTACAGAATTAAATATTTAATATTATCTTACATTGTACATTCTATTACCTTTAGAATAAAAAAGAGGATATTTTTGAGGACTATATTGATAAGTTACTAGTACCTTTAAAAAATTTCTGACCATATTAACTTTTTATAATTATCATGATCTTATCAATATGATTAAATTACTTTTTTTGGCGAAAAAAACCCACCTGAAGCATGAAAAAAACTTGGTGCTCGACAGAAATGTGTTTGTGTTTACATCAGCACCACCTGGTGCAACATTGAAATTTGTTTATGTTGGCACCAGTTTTAAAGCTTTACCGACACCCACCATACCCAAAACCATAATGAACTGTTCCTAAAGGATACAGTCCACTATGGGAGAGAGGTGGGTACAGGGCCCAAGCCAAGGTGATATGTTCCAAGTGCAATAGTTAAATATTGACTAAATATTGATGACAATGTCACTTAGAAGTAAAAAGTAGTTGAAAATTAAATCCTTAGTGTGTTAGCTATCAAATAATTTCAAGTAACTATCATGCTTAAATTCATTGGAAGAAAATGCACAATGCTAAATTGTGATAGTTGCATTTCTATTATATATATATATGACATAGATATCAAGAAAACTGTACAATCATATTATAAATATATAAGGGCTATTCATACTGACTAAACCCAATATTTTCAACAGGGCACACACACTTCAGTATAACTTATACTGTACCCCACAGGGTACACACACATCAGTATAACTTATACTGTACCCCACAGGGTACACACTTCAGTATAACTTATACTGTACCCCACAGGGTACACACTTCAGTATAACTTATACTGTACCCTACAGGGCACACATACATCTGTATAACTTATACTGTACCCTACAGGACATGCACTCTTAAGTATAACTTATACTGTACCCCATAAGTCATTCATCTGTATAACTTACACTGTACCCCACAGGGCACACACTTCAGTATCACTTATACTGTTTCCTACAGGGCACACATACATCTGTATAACTTATACTGTACCCCAGAGGGCACACACACATCTGTATAACTTATACTGTACCCCAGAGGGCACACACACATCACTTTAATATATAATGTACCCCACAGAGCACATTTACAATAAAACAGACCATAATTATATAATTACACAATAATTGTAAAAGTTAAATCAAAGGTCGTAAAATTTTCAAATATGGACGGCACAGAGAAATGTATGTTCCTTGATGAACTGTTCCTTCCCCCAAGGTCATATCACACAATGAAATACAAATAAAACCTCACAGGGATTGTCTGTAAGATCTACCTGCTTTTTAGATCAATAAGGACATATTTACGGCTGGGTAGAAGGTGTAAGACTGTATAGAAATTGTCATGGAATTCAAACATGGAATATTGTCTTAGTCTAGGACAAGACAGAGTTGAGATCAACATGAAAAATGCCTGAGGAAGTTTCGTTCAAAAGGTAACACATTGTACCTTAAAGCACTAAGTTTGAATCATATTCATACACACCGCTAACATAAGTCGTGTATGTACAATTCAACTTTTGGGATTTCAAATATGTCATATCCTCCAACATAATAAGAGCAGACGTCTGTTTTTTTTTTTATTTCTCTGTTTTTAAATATTTAAATTTCGAACAACTATGACACGGTAAAATGCATCGCAAACATGTGATTCTTATGGAATACTTCTAATATAGCTGAATTTACCGCTACCCTTTACCTTAATTGATAAACCAAAATATAGTTTGCATCTGATATTAAACACTGACCTTGGATAAGAGAATGACCTTGAGGATGAGAAAGCTAGCAACAAGTACACACTGGCCACCTCGGACCACTAAAGCCATTTAGTGTAGTTAACTACAGGTATATCAAGTACTGCACACCTTACATATCCTTCCTTGTAACATTACTCCGGCAGGTTTGCAGGTCTGTGCTGACCAAGGGACAACTCGGTGAGTCACCAAGAGACTGCACACTGACTTACAGAGGTATACAGCTCAGTGGGTTACCAAGGTATACACTCGCCGAGTCACCAATGCAGACAGATTGCCAGGTCAAGAAGACAGCACCACAAGTCCCCAATGCATACACCTGGAGTGATCCAGGAACACAGCTAAATGACCGTACATGCAGAGGAAATAGCTCACCGATTCCACAAGGAAACAGCTCACTAATTTCACATGCAAATGACACAGTTTACTGACTGCGGAGCAGACGGCTCACTGCATCATCAGGGGGCACATCACACTTACTCCACTGGTGACAGCTCAGATCACCCAAGGGACACAGCTCACCGTCTTCTCGGGAGGAAACTCACCGAGTCATCAAGGGACATAACTCACTGTTCACAGATGCGAGTAAGCATATAAACTCGTTGGATGACAATGTTTATGATATGATAGGATTTTTTTAAGTCCTCTGATTGAGGACACACACCTGTTTATCTGAGATTCACATGTATTTTGGGTTCTGACACCCTCACTCAGAACAATGCCCCTGTAATCACCGGACAACTCCCGAGATTGGACATGTAACGTTATAAAGCAGTTCCCCTTTGACTAGCTTGCCATGTTCAGTCTGTTGTATAGTAAAAATAATGTTTCTTTTACCGTGCACAGGATTCGCAAAAAATAATTCATAGATAATCTAAAAAGCATTAAGATACTACGTTGGTGGTTTTATAATTTCACCAGACATAACACTGCACCAAGACTTGTAACAACACCGATAAATCTAACGTAACAACTATAAACATCCTATATCTGTTAGTAATGCCCTATCTCTATTACAACAAATAGATTTCATTAAAATCTATCAATAATCATTTTCGAACAACAAAACAATTTCATACACATATTTATATAACAAAAACCTGAAAACGAAAAATCTGACATCGTTCCAATCAATCATCAACTCAAATGGATTCTGATAAGCATACATGCATAATTGCCATTTAACACTGTTCAAATTATCAGAAATAGGAATGATATGAACACTCTTTAACTATTAACCAGATATTAACCAGACATTACTCAATATATACAATCAAACTATTATACAAAAACTTTTTATTAGTAATAATTTGTCTAAAACAAGATGTCAAAAAAAATTACTGAAAATAAATTCTAAAAATGCCTACTTTTTTTTCTGAAGCTATACTTGTGACTATTATTTTTCAAAAACAAGAAAATAATTTGAATTATTAAGTCTAATTACCTGAAATTGAATATCTCAGATAACTGAATTTCATAATCCTACAAATTATTATATATTTAGACATACCCTGTGTGTATACACCTATTTCAGGCTGTAAAGGGAGACAATTTGTACACAGACATATCGGTGGCAAGCTCTAAGGTGCTTTCCTTCATCACATGGAAATGTTTGTCTTGTATTACAGCCATGCACGTCTTAGATGCAATTTAATTATTTATCTAAAAAGAAGTTAAAACCATAAAACTGAAGTCAAAACAAGACTCGTGATAGAAAAACAAAACTGAATGTCTGACTACCAACCATTTCACTTGAACAATGGAAAGCACCTTTAGTCAAGGGGGATAACTCCTACCAATACCAGTACTCGTCATTTTGTGTACGTTCTACAAGTATTCAACATTGAGGTGGGATGGTGGTCATTTGACCACTGCCCATTAGTCGGTCATCTACGTGGTTCCAGTGGCCTGAGATTTCACTGTGATTTCGGGAGAAATGTAACATTTGCTAAGTGGACAGAATGCGGAATCCTCCCTGGGTTTCAGCACTAGCTGTGAAGGCTTGATGGGACAATAGAGAAGTGGCGCCTTTATAGATGGCTTTGGGGGTCGCCTGTAAACGCAAATAACACAATCAATAGTTAATACAGTGAACACTCTCCATCCACATGTTTATTAGCATACTTTGTTTAAACAATCTCAGGATAAGGCAAAAACTAATACAAATAACTATACTTTAACCCTTTCACCCCTATGATACTTTAGTAGACTCTGCCATGCAATGATATGGACGAGTCCATTATGGTCTACAGTGGAGAATGGGTTAAGGCAACCCCGTCCCAGTGCACTCTGGTTTTTCTAATACACAGTAACCTCCCCTTAATTAAGTTTTGGATTTAACTGTAGCAGAGTTTAGTTGGCTCAAGACACTTCCACTGACCAGAAAGCCCGAGTTGGTTATAATAATCTGAGGTTCTTGGTTAGAATCCCGCTGCTTTTGTCCAGCTGAACTTTTCAAACTCGGGACATGGTTGTTGATTATATTTTCTTTAGTTAACCTTTACTATTTTTTGTAAAAGTACCATAAGGTATATTTTTTTTTCAAGAATCCAATTATCAAAGCAATAATTATTTTAGAAAAACAGTTTCCAATGTGTAATGACAGTTTTTAGCAGTGGTATGGGGATCCTTAATTCCAAGCTGTGGGCAATCATTTATGGTGAATTGAAGTACAGTACAGGCAGGACATGTGAACTGACAAACCTCAAGCATGATTGCTTTATCCCTCTGAATTCTTTCATGGGATTACAAAATTTGCCTGGTTATTCTTATCCTCAATATTCTGGGGGGTATGTTAACTTTCGCTCTCTGCACCCCTGGATATGTCATGACAAAATTGAAGAAGACTCGGTATGCACCACCTTGACGAGACAAGAAGACTAGTTTGATCCTTTGATGTACATCAAAAGAATCTCGCCGCGTAACGGTTAAATTGACCGTCTTTCAAGCCGAGTGTTGCTCTGAAATGTTCAAAGGACAAGTAACAAGCCTAGCGATTCGTCAGGTTTCTTGACCTGGCGCCAATCAAATAGCTAGCCTTCAATTTTTGCTATGACATATTCCAAGGATGCAGGGAAGGTTAGTAAGCGTAACCCCTGGAGTATCGAGAATGTGACAGCCTTCCTGGGTAATTTACAGATAATGCCTCTACAAGAAATCCAAAATACTTCCATTTTCTAAATATAAGTGCAATCTTGGTACAATAAGTCTGATTTTAATTCAAACATGAGCTATCATTAACCCTTTCACCCCTATGTAACTTGAGTGAACTCTACCATGCATTAATTTGGAAGAGTCCATTATGGTCTAC
>JAUMHH010173235.1:0-15918 GCA_032359455.1 Chlamys rubida | reverse complement strand
AAATACTAACAAAGGAATGTCCAGTAGAATTGCTGTAAATACTAACAAAGGAATGTCCAGTAGAATTGCTGTAAATACTAACAAGGGAATGTCCAGTAGAATTGCTGTAAATACTAATAAGGGAATGTCCAGTAGAATTGCTGTAAATACTAACATGGGAATGTCCAGTAGAATTGCTGTATATACTAACAAGGGAATGTCCAGTAGAATTGCTGTAAATAATAACAAGGGAATGTCCAGTAGAATTGCTGTAAATACTAACATGGGAATGTCCAGTAGAATTGCTGTAAATACTAACACGGGAATGTCCAGTAGAATTGCTGTAAATACTAACAAAGGAATGTCCAGTAGAATTGCTGTAAATACTAACAAAGGAATGTCCAGTAGAATTGCTGTAAATAATAACAAGGGAATGTCCAGTAGAATTGCTGTAAATACTAACAAGGGAATGTCCAGTAAAATGCTGTAAATGCTAACAAGGGAATGTCAGTAGAATTGCTGTAAATACTAACAAGGGAATGTCCATTAGAATTGCTGTAAATACTAACAAGGGAATGTCCAGTAGTTTGCTGTATATACTAACAAGGGAATGTCCAGTAGAATTGCTGTAAATACTAACAAGGGAATGTCCAGTAGAATATCATTGTAAAAATATTACGGAAATGTACTGTAGAATATTGGTGTAAATATTTACAAGAATAACCTGTGAACTTGTTAAGATTTAAGGGAAATTCCTGTAACTTCCTATAAAGACTTAATGGAACTTCCTGCTAACTTTCTGTAAAAACTTACGGGAATGTCCTGTAGAATATTGCTGTATCGGTCACCAAGGACTGGTAAAGTATTCTGCATCGAAGCTTGGAAAGTGTCATTGACTGAAATCATAGCATTGTTTAAATATCATTTAACTATAAGGTAGTTTTATAGTAAATTTCTGAAATATAGTCATTTTTTGTAAATAATCCAGCTGACTGATAATATCAGGTACTTTTGATGGTAATGAACGAGGCATGATAATCTATTTGGAACAAAAGACGAAGGTGGCTTGATCATTGAGAACAAAGTAGCCAGATTTTCTACTGAGAACAAAAATGGCTGAATTTCCTAATAGGAACAAAGGTGGCTGGTTTATCTACTGGGCATAAAGGTTTTTCAATTGTGAACATAGGTGGCTAGGTTATCTCCTTGCAATGAAGATGGCTGCATTACTCTGTCTAAAGAATCTACTGGATAGGATGGTGGCCGAATTTTCTACTGAGAATGAAAGTGACTGGATTATCTATTGGGAACAAAGGTAGCTGGATCTTAGAGAAACATACATTCACATTTACATTTTAAACTTTTCTATAAGTGCAAAAATATATTTCTCATGAAATAAAAGTTTTTCAGTATTTAAATGATTTTCAGCTACAATCAATGAGAGAAACAGCACTTTGTACTTACCGTTGGCAGTCTCCTCTACATTGGTCTCCTCTGTGGTACTCAGCTCAGACCCTTTCTCAGGACTCTCTCCCCGAGACCGATCCCCAGACCCCTGGTCCTCACTGCTATCACCATTACCGTCATCCTTTATCAGGTCTAAACTGTCCACAGACTTGGACTCCATGTTGACCGGAGTGTCCAGTTTCCTTGGTAGAATGGTTTCAAAGTTCCCATACTCGTTACTAGATATAGACTGTGTGTCCTGGTCGAGGACATTCTGTAGGCGACTTTTAGAGAATGGCAGCTCCAGACTGGACACCGACTGAGAGTCCTCACTCTTGGTGATTGACAGCTGGTCCTGACCAATGTCCAGTGCGTCCTTGGGGAGACCTTGATCCACATCTGTCTGGTCCAGCATCATTATGTCTGCATACCTGGACTGGGCATTTGATACAGCCTTCTTTGCCTCCTTCACCACTGGTTTGGACACAACCCCCACACCAGACATATGGTACTTCCTCCTGCCATCGTCCAGCATGGTTTGGGGTTGGTGGTAATCCTCCATGTCCTCATATCCACGACTGAAGTCACCGAAGTCTTCGTCACCTTGGTCGTCGTCCATGGGAGGCGGTACTCTGAAGGAATCCTCCTCATCTTCAGGACCTAATGATGGCAGGCGTTTGGCCTTTGCAGAAAATACTTTCTTTGCTTCTAAAGTTGATTCCCCATCAAGATATGTATTGGTAGATTCCGCCACCTGTGGATTCCATTCACTGTTGACAGCTGTTTTTTGTGTATACACTACTTTAAGATCGGTCGGTAAATCCTGTGGTTCTCTGACCCTAAATAGACTGAGAATTTCTCCTGACTGTAGACCTTCTTTCTTCACTGAGATGACAGCATCCTCATCAACACCCGGACTGCTGTCTGTTTTAGCACTACTCACGTCCTCGGGACCTTGGAAGGCTGCCCAGTCATCACTCGCGGTCTCTGTTTGTTCAAATGCTGGAGCAGGTTCCAAGTGCCCAGAACCACCTAATGTACTGCTTGATGAAAATGCCGGCCAACCAGATTCAGCCTCTGTACTTGTTTTAGAACTCTCACCAAATCCTGTCCAATCAGAATCTGTATTACTGTCTAATGGTAGTGGAGTGACACTTGTAACTGTAGCATCCATTGGTTGATCGTTCATCCAATCAGAATTGACAGATGATGTAATGGGTGGTGCACTATTAAAAAGACTTAAAATACTTTCCTTGCCTGAATCAGTACCAGGAACCTCAGTCCCTGTTGGCTCTGTTTTTGGTTCCTGATCTAAAACAACACCTTGAAAATCTGCCCAGTTTTCATCATCCTCCTCTGCACCCTCCTCTGGAGGGTTGGGACCCTCTGCTGAACCAGCGTCATTTCCTGTGCTCAATTCTGATCCAAAGTCTAGAGATCTCAACGCTGCATATTTGTCTTCGTCACCGATCAATGTCAAGCTGACATCACTTCCCGAAGCTTTCAACTGATCGTGATCTGCAGTAAGCCTCGACACAGCAGATTTTGAGAAGTTTCCTGCGACAGGCGCCTGCTGGAAATCTGCAAAATCAGAATCGGACGATTTGGTGGGAGAGTTTCCAAACTGTTGGTGAGATTTGTCTGTGGAGTCGGCTACCACGAGGTCCGGAGTGTGGAACTGTGAACTTTGTAACGGCTTAGATGGTACACTAGTTACAATAGCATCGCCATGAGGCTTTGACCACAAATTACGGATGGCCGGGATCGCCGTGGGAACTGCTGTGGAAGGCATGCTGGGTAAAGGAAGTGAGGATTTGGATACAGGACGATGGAGTGGACTCTCCTGCTGTTTCTGTTTCTTCCGTTCAAAATCCTCCAGGTAAGACTCAAACACTTTAAAGTCCTCATTTTCGGACTGTTCCGAGGAGAACTGACTGCTATCACTAGGTTTGCTGTCCGCAGACTTGAAATCGTCAAAATCAGCTTCTAGGCTGTTTGGAGTTGATGGACCTTCAACAACAAATTGATCATCTTCTATTAATGGTAGTTAAAACAACGTACCAATTAAAAACAAAACTGATGAATAAAAGCTATATCACACAATTTCAACTACTTTGTAAAATTGTTTTAAAACAAACATGTATAACTTAGCGTATACATAATGTAAAACAGTCAAAAAGGTATGTACAGTGTATACAAATAGGCATGGAACAAATACAAACAGTCACATATATACATCATTGAAAATCAGAAATTCTATTATTAATATTATATTACAATATATTGGAGAAATAAAATTTGATTTTTTTCAAAAGTATTAACTTTTCTTGTCAAGTTTTACAGTACCATTATAACCATCTAGTGACTAATTTATTAACATAAATAAATAGCCTCAGGTCAAAATGTTAATAACAGAAAAAAAAATAACAAAATAGGCTAGCAAAAAAATTATCTAATAAGAAATCACCTATAGTTCTGTATCTTTGATGAATCATTGTTCCTTCTAAACCCTTTCACCCCTATGTAACTTTAATAAACTCTACCATGCATTGATCTGGATAAGTCTATTATGGTCTACAGTTATGAAACAGTTAATAACATAAAAAGTCATACAACTTTTCTATGACAACACAACTATTCGCTGTTATATAATTGTAAAGTGTATAGCTCCTTAAAAGAATGAAACTTTGCAATTTGTGATGAAAGCAATAATTCAAAATAAATAATCAAATAAAAGATAAAGTGTTATTTTATTAGAAAACAGAAAAAATTGTCAATTTGAAAAATAAAAATAAAAAAACAATTAATGATAGATTAGGGACAGGAAGTCACTCCGCTATGTAATGTACCCAGAAAGGGCAAATCTGAGCATTAATATTTGTATGTCAGCAGTGAAAGCAAATTGGTCAGGAATAAAAGTATTGTAATCAAGAAAGGATTTATATAAATACACTGTATTTGGCAAACATTTAGATACATATCATTATTTATATAAAAGGTTTGAAAAAACCCACCTTTCCATATAACTTGAGCATGAAATTAAATGGTTATTCAAATACATGTACGGTAGTTGAAATTTTCTAGTTCCAAAAATCTTTTGTTAATTAGGTCACCATCCAATACTGAATCAAAACTAAAACCTCATGAATATATCAGAATTGTTTTTATCAGCCCATAATCAATCAGACATATTTTTTTATATGGTCACATGACAGTTGCATAATTGCTATGTATTTTTTTAAGGATCCACATTCCACTGCTGGCTAAGCAATGGAGAACCCCTTTTTTTCGTACATACAGTAAGCTCCCCTTAATTTCATTTTGGATATAGATGTAGAGTGACTGGCTAAGGACACTACCACTGCCAAGATGCTTGGACAGTCAGAGCATCTAATTAATACAGAGGTCCGGGGTTCATATCATGTGCTGGTTCTAATGATTTCTTAACTCAGAACACTGTTGTTAATTTGTTGTAATTTATTTCATCTTTATTAATTTTTCATGAAACTTCCCCAATGTATGGTTTTCTTTCTTTTCCAAACAATTTATCAAAGCTACAGTGATGGTACGGGCATCCTTAACTGTTGAAATATCCCTGTTCATTGATTACCAATAATTATATAATTACATAATATATCATGACCGCATTATGCAGTGACATCAATGAACTACAGTACATTATATTGCCAGTGATATCATTCCTTCATTTACCTGAACCCTTTCACCTCTATGTAACTTTAGCAGACTCTACCATGCATTGATCTGGATGAGTCCATTATGGTCTACAGTGGCGAAAGGGTTAAACCTGTAATGCAACATAACACTATTACTGAAGTTTTTTGTTGTTACCCCATGCATCCTAAAACTAAAGTTCATGTTCTATGTGTGTATGAGCTTCAGGTCCTCTCAGCCAAGGGAAACTAAATTTCATATAAAGAGATTGAAAATATTTCTGTTGAAATGTTAACAATGACCTTGACCTATGCCCAAGTTATATTTGTATCTGCAATACAATCCCATATATCTATGGTAAGTAAGACATAGTACTCCCATGTTTATAGTCCCATAATAATGATCATAACCTCATAATAATTTTTTTTATCAAACAAACTTATTTCAAAGATCATAGAGTTATACATGTACACATGTAACAGATCTTGTTATCTAACTATAGGGGTCATCTGAAGTTATGTGATTATTAATTGAATGAATATAAGGTTGAATATAAACAATCAATTTTCAGATACTTACCTCAACTTTTTAAAAACACCTTACATATTACAAACCACTTTGAACTTTGACTCTTGCATGACTTAAACTCAGACTCACAGGCAAAGACAAAAACAAATTTCTAATCTGTTTTATCTACTATGCAAAAGAACATTTTTGAAAGTTTCTAAAAATAATATAAACCATGTATATTTTTTTTGTATGTCCAGCCTGATTTTTTCTTGAATTGAATTTCCTTTACCCTATGACAATAAGTAACATGTATGATAAAAATTTGGTTTAAAGTGAACAATTTGATGACAAAGAACATCATGCTACTGTAACTAGGTACTCGATCATCTGTTTGTGCCAGGTAAGCTAAACATTAAAATGCCATTTAATCATATAATGTTCATATACACTCTGAAACAGAAATGGGTTTATGTCAAGTATTTGTTTCTTTCCAATGAGAGGTAACACCATACAGTATATCCTACAAGTCAGTAGAGTCAGACACAAATGACCTGTCACATTGACCTGTCACATTGACCTTTCTGTGGGATAATAACACTGGCCAGTTACAGTCGTTGTGTAGGTGTGCCCACCTGTTCATTGATGTTCAGGTGTATAGGATACATAACACACATACCGAGACTGATTGTCAGTAATGCTGTGATATTAAATCAGGGAAAGTTTTCATATGTAATAATTTTTTATGCTAGTGATTTTTGAAATAAATGTGACAGAACAATGCCCATAGAAAATGCACAATTTTGAAAATATTGTACTAATGATTTGTTAGTTACTAAAACTGGACCCTGGGTTACATAATTTATGTACAATAAACCACACAGATGACATGAATTAACAGAAATAGTTGTTGCTTTACCAATAAAAACAAAATTCTCAGCGATGATAGCCGGTTACTGGTAGTCATTATGACTGTTTCGTTCATGACATGTCCCTCAGGGTTCATCCTTAAGAACTCGCCTGTCATCAATATGGTAATCAAAGGTCAACATGACAGGTCATTGTGGTCTGACTGTACTACAGTACAGAAAATCTAGACACCACACCAAAACAGACACACACCCTTATGTACAACAGTGACATCTTGTGTATAAAAATGACACCAAACAATGCCAACTTCATCTGGTTGGATGTGTCTGGGAGGCTCTCCCATCCTCTTAAACTGTAAAATTACACTAGTCCTGTACCAACACAATCAGGGCATGCAATCAAGTGAACATCAATTGTATAAACAAAATCAGGAGTCCCATCACATTAAAATATTTGTGGATTTTGGAATGCTTAACGTACACCTCTGTTTCGAAACAAAAAACAAAGTGATAATGGCTATTTTCCTGTTTGAAATCATGCATTTTCGAAGAAAAAAGTAGAACAATTCTCGTACATGGGGTGCCTATAAATACTTAAAATAAGGTAGCTTATGTCTTACACAATTGCTTCAGTACTTACTCCCTTTTACTTTATAAAACTTGCTTTTTCATTAAACTTAATTTCAATTTCTTTATAATGATACAGTTTGTGAACAAATACAGTATACCATATTTTACATGGGTAACAAATAGTCTGCCCAATCATTTTGCCTTTAAATCATTTTGCTTGGGTAAACAATCAGAGCATATATATTGTATATTCATGCTAAATTTATGATATTGCCAACACATAATCTCAAGTTTTACAGGTTCACATATAGTTTGTTTCATTGTGTTTTCATGCTTGTGATTTTATACAATTTTTCTCGTAACACATTACGCTGGTTTCAAGTTAAGGGTTAGGTGTTACACTGTATAGACAACAAAGCAATGCCGTATCTACAGTTAGGATGAAGGGGTTGGTGGATTAATTAGTACATGGGCAGGTGATCAGCACTGGCTAGTACACACATGATGACGAGGCACATCCAATAGGCAGGTATAATAATCACACTGCAAAACTATAACTCTAGACTGACGCAGAAACATTCACAACTGAAAAATACAAAGGCTTTACAAACTTATATGTACCTAATTCTAAACATGACAGAAATTTTCTAAATTCAATGGCATTGCAAAAACTTGAAGTTTTTATACAGTATCAACATCATATCTGATTAGCCTAACAAAGAAAAAATTATGAAATTTTTCACAGAATGTATTTATTTTAATAATGCATGCATAAAGGTAGAGAGAATGTTATGCCCCTACAAATCAAAATACTTGTTTAAAATCAATCACATCCCTGTTGATAACTTATCACAGGTTTAACCTCAAACTATTTAAACAACACATGTGAAGTAAAACTATCATTATGACCTTGACCTAGGGCTAAAGGTCCTGAAGTGTCAATGGCAAACTACTCTCTATAACGATGTTAAACATGTTTAATAAGTGTGGTGAGATTATTTCTATCAGCTTGTGTACAATTGGAAATGAACGCCTGAAATAGCAAAGTTTAACAGAAGACCTGACAAAAAGTTAAACCAGTCATGTTAATTTCAATAAAATAAAATATTACAACTACATAATATAACCGTTGTTTAAATCCTGAAATGAGCTGGGAATATAACCAACACACAAGGTATTATGACAGTGGTCTGACACATTGGGGTTTCCAAGTGATGAATTTGTATATATTGCTTAAAGTAAGTTTCTTGACTTTCTGAAAGTTTGCAGAAAAAAGGACGGATATACATGTTATCCATCAACTAAACATTTAACTGAAAACTTAAAATGTTGGAAATTTCAGCAACACATAAAATAATAAAACCAGAACACTAATAATCATTTTATATAAACGTTACATGGTTGGAAAGCCACAAGGTTCAGCCACTGACTGCGAGGACTAAACTGTACATGATGCAGTATGGATCAGGCATTAATGCACCTACACCTACCAGGCAACAAGATGTCTAAAATGATGAACATGTAAGGAAAACGCTAGGTTAAAATCCATGATGTCGAGCAAAATAAATCAGGAAATCAATGTTGGAAAAATAGCCCCACCACTATATATACAGGATGCAATGCCGACATTCACACCCGCCGTGTATTTTATACCTTTGAGGAGCTGTCTTTGGGGAGAAGCGGACACTGCATAAAACAAACAGGACTAAATTTAAAATCCACTCCCAAAACAATACAGATCTACGATAGAAAAGAGGGAATTCTAATGAGAATTAATATGAGACATGTTGTTTGAAATCAATACAGAAACAAACCATTTCCAAAAGTAACACAGGTTTGTAAAATACAAATACAAATATGTAGTAAACACTGCAGGAAATCTAAAGGTATTAGAGCAATTAAAAACAATCAACAATGATTAAAAACACTTTTTAAAAGTTTATATTAGATGATGTCCTGTGAGTCTATGACTTAAGCTTAGTGAATATTTACACAATACATAAATATTATCTACTAAGCACTCTAAAGCCTTGCTATCTTACTTTCTATTTCATAACTCTAGTTATTTACTACATTAAGTTTGCTAAGTTACGGTTACCATAGCAACACTAACTATATATAGTTAAGAATATATTAAACAAAACATTATGCTGAAAAAAAACTTGAAACTTTCACATATCTAGTAGTTTAAATAGCAAGCAATTAGAATATCCTGCTGAGAAGTCTATTTTTATAATCAAACCTGATGTCATTGATGATATCTTTCAAATATCTAGTACTTTAGCATATGATTGAAATATCTTGAGGAGAAGCATTAACTTCCTACATGAAGTCCTGATATGGGGCCGGCAGGGTGACAACACTGTGGGGACAAACACCGGATAACAGCTACATCTACATGGTAGTGTTGTAGGTAGTAAGTGCATCTAACACAGATCTGTATGGAACACAACACAGAGGTCACCAAGTACACTAAGCACCACACCTACCCGACGAGTCGTCACTGCCGAAGAAGTTCTGTACATTGGAGTAGGTCATTTCTGCAGTGATGGGTCCAGTCATCCTCTCTGCCTCGGCAGGTGTTGGAACCTCATACAGGTATCTAAAACAGATGTTCAAAAACTCAACTTAAAACTTACTTTACAATATTCCTCATGTTCCTTGCTATATTTTACCTGCCATAAGCTCAGGGAACTTTGTACCTACAAAGCTTAAGGGAACATTTAGCTGCATATCATTCACATGCAAAAACGTGTTTAATAAGCATTTTAAGAAAATATATAAATCTGTTCAGCAAAAGATGTGGATTTTACATCATTGACATCCAGGGTTTAACATTGATAAAATTACATAAACAATCACCTGTACATCACGAAAGATTTAACATATAATTGATTGATAGTGACTTTCAAGTTTTTATAGTCTTTATGTCAACATCCACAGAATGTTCCACATGTATTTAGTCTACACAAGACACATAACGTACTTTTGTTTATATAGTTTTTGTTGTCAATACATGTAGATCCCATCAATCAGTGGCGTTGCCCCATTATCAAGTAAAAACTACTTTAATATCAAATCTCATCATTTTCCTCGGCAAATATTAGCTCTTCACAAATCTGATATGAGAAATCATTTTCAAAGTTACCTCTTCGATACTGGGGGCCGAAAGTTTTAACTCACACAATGCCTGATGGATATTTTCAGGCAATATTTTACATATTAAAGATACTAGATATAGCCACACAAAATAAAGATACAACTTACTCAATTTCAGGTTTTCTTTTGGGTCTGACTGGTTGTTTGGGCATGACTGGTACAGACGTATCTATCAATCCATAAAATTAATCATTAAGACATAGAACAGTTACAGGATATATCAATAGGTTAAAGATGTACATTACTAATTACAAAGTTTATTGATAAATGTAAAAAAAAAAAAAAAAAGGAAACAAAGGAACACTCGTCCTTTAGGTTTTAAACCTATGCAGTCTGCAGATAGAATAGGCTGATAGAATAGGCTGATAGAATAGGCTAATAGAATAGGCTGATAGAATAGGCTGATAGAATAGGCAGATAGAATAGGCAGATAGAATAGGCTGATAGAATAGGCAGATAGAATAGGCTGATAGAATAGGCAGATAGAATAGGCTGATAGAATAGGCTGATAGAATAGGCTGATAGAAATAATGAAAACAGAGATGTAATGCATAATCACAATGACAACATAACAGTACCTGACTGAGTAGGTCCAGCCGCCTGAAAATCAGCAAAATCATCATCACCACCAGGTGCAAAAACCTCCATGGTAGCGGCTGTAGCAACACCAACCACAGGCTGCATAACTGGCACCTGGATCCCTTGTTGTAACGGAGTACCTGATTGGACGATAGGAGAAGGTACCATTTGTTGAGAAACTGCTGTGGGAGGTATTGGAAGACCTTGCCCTTGTTGACTTTGAGGACCAGGACCAGGAGGACCTTGACCTTGACCTTCTTGACCTGGATGACCCTGACCTTGAGAACCTGGGGGACCTGAAGGACCTTGTCCCTGCTGTCCAAGGAAAGGAATGGGAGGCTGTGGGAGTTTGTTTAGCATGTCCATTGTCAGGGCCTGGTAGTTGTTCTGTAAAATACAAATTACAATATGACTTGTACCAAACATAAATTTTGAACCATGATATAAAGTTGCATGCAAAAAAAATAGTTATCTTTTAAATGACATGTTACCAAATATGAAGGGCAAAACACCTACTACAGGTGTTGCAACAGAGAACAGTTTCACTCTGCATCATGTTTTATTCCAATACCTCATGTTCAAAACAAGAGTACAGAAAACATTATACAATATGCCCTTTAAAATCATTGTGGGAGTCAAGACTGACTGTATGGTCTTCTGCGATAGTAATGGAAGTTCAAAATTCTTGTGTATGTGTACACAACCAGTGCAGGCAATGGTGTTAAGAAATATGAAACAAGTTTTATAAAATTTGGTTGAAAATGTTCCAATTATCATATAAAGATTCTGTAGTTGTGACCTTGGCTTGGACCATATGACCTGGAACTTCAAAATAGTCTCCAGAGACTGATGCAAGGAATAATTTTATGAGATTTTAAAACATTGTGTTGAAATTTCAGTCATAAATGCATTAATAAGCCAATTTTCCAACCATCATGGTCTGATGGAAGGACCTGTAGCATTGACTTTGACCTTGAACATATCTCCCTGAACTTCAACTGGTCTTGATGGATTGATGTCAGAATACTTGTGTGAAGTTTCAGAAACCTGGGAACAACCCAAGACAATTTGCCAGCTGTGACCCTGACCTTGAAAGTACGGCCTTCACCTTCCACTGGTCTCCAGAGATTTACATCAGGAGTACTAGTGTGAAGTATCAAAACATTTGGTTGAAAATCTTAGCTAAATCATGCTAACAAGCCACGTCATAAAAAGATTTTGTAGCTGTGACCTTGACTTTCGACTAGGCTCTAGAGATTGATGTCAGGAATGCTTGTGTGAAATTTCATGAAATCTGGTTGGAAATTTTGATCAGAAAACTGCAGACAAGTCGAATGAATGCACAGACAAACGGAGAGGAAAATGCTAATTTCAGATTTTCCAAAAGCAGGAGAATAGAAAAAAGGTTCATATGGTGAAATGCACAGCTGGACAATGTCAGTTTAAGATAAATGGAGAGGCAAAGTTGGTAGAATGATATAATTTTGAGAATTTAGTAAGAAAATAGTCAAACATGTTTCCAGTATACTTTTGCACCTACTTGAGATATAAGTAATGGCAGAGTGTGTAGGATGATTTTTGTGTACCGGTAAGTATGTTTACTACATTTTTTACCTGGACTGATGCATGTTCATTTCCATGTCATTGTTTAGCGATATTATATCTGCATCATTTGCTTACCTGGGCAAAAGCAATCAGGGCCAACATCAGGTATAGCTCCTCCTTGATGAGCTGGCCCGGCGTTGTTCGGTTGGCTAGGTTCCAAATCTGACCAAGAGTCTCCTTGTTCAGTCCACTCATCAACAAGATCGGGTATAGACGCTCTGTAGCAATCTGGCCATTCCTATTACAAGACATTTTCATTTTCAAAAATAATAAATATCTAAAATTGAAAACAATAACAAAATTCTGTTTGACTCAGAAACTTTCTATTTAAACTTTGAAAAAGCATTAGTTCTCACCAGTTATAATAGTCCTCTTACTGATCAACACATATATATAGCTTGTAATTACCTTCCACTTTTGACATGAATAACTTGCACTACAAACTTACACAATGGCTGCCTCTAGCACCTGTTTGTATACAGGAGGGATTCGGTCCTCCTCCTTACACCAGCCAGGGATTTCAAATTTGGCCCCCTCCTGTCCCTGGGATGGTTGCCCTGGGTGGGGCACAGGCTGTGTGGACGGATCTACAACCATACAGTTTTATTATATCAGAGACAAGCTCATGATTATCATCCCCATCACGAACAGGTTCTTCTACTTTTTGATGATTCACAGTTAAGAACCATGTCTGGCTTGCAAAAAAAGCTCTTAATTTGGAATAGGTCCTCCAACTATGGCAAGTAAGAATAAGGTCATGGTGCCAAAAGTATTACACAAGGAAAAGGCTGTAAAGATGAATTTTTGTAAGTCATAAAAATTTCCAGATTACTCTCCTCTGTTAATTTGTACAATAGTGAATTTCCTTGCCCCAGGTATGATCCATATTAAAGTTCCAAGTCAAAACCCCTTTTACTGTTTTGGACTAGAAGCTAAAATATAAGTATAATTTATACAAATATTCTTATGGTATGTTGAAATCATTTTAAACTTTGTTATTAGTCACCTATAGTAAAGAGCTCAGACAGCTCCTCAACTGGTTGTGTCCACTGGCGAGCCTGTTGACTCTGGTGGAAAGTGTGGTGGTAGGTCTGGGTCGCCGTTGGTAGCTCCTTTAGGGCGGGGCGGTGGAATGTTTTTGCCTTGTTAGGTGCCTTCAGGTCTGAACATTCCATCATCATGGACATCAAATCTAGGTAAATCAATTACAACTAAAACTACATTTCAGAGGCTAATTCAGCTGATACATTAGTTATTTGATTGAAGTAAAACTACAGAATGAAGGACATTAAATGACACCAATTTGATATGAAGGAGGAGGTGCATTTATGCTTCAAGGGTCAAAATTTTTAAGGATGCTCATACCACTGCTAAAAAACTGTAACTAAAAAAGTATTTTTTCTGGCATGACTATAGCTTTGATAAATCATTTCTGAAAAGAAACTGTAACTTGCGGGACTTTCATGAAAACAAAAATATGAAACATACAATCTGTAATTAACCACAATGTTCTGTGCATATAACTTCAGCTAGAGCGGGATTTGAACCCTGGACCCGAGTTTGTTCTACTATCACTCTTACGTCTGAGTTACCTGGTCAATGTAAGTGTCACCACCCAACCTTGCTACAGTTGTATCAGAAAACAAAATGAAGGGGAGGTTACTTTATATATGAAAAACCACAGAGCAGTGAGATACGGATCCTTAAATGGAAAATGCAGCAACATGACTGTAATATATGTATAGGTTCATAATGATATAAGTATAACTTTTGCAAAACTGTGTTGATATTCATCTAATGCTTCAGGAGTATAAGACTAGACATGGCTATGTAAATCAAGGGACATAACTCATCAAGGCACTCACTTGACCTAGATTTTTGAATAAGTCTATCTACCTTTTTTCTCCTCCTTGCTTTGACTGGTGGCTGGATTTTCACCACTTGGTGGTTCGGGTAAAGACTGTGGTAGGCTCTGCTTTTCTGGGGCGGCCATGTTTTCTGTTGGAGCTGACACAGTAGTACATGGACCAGCCATGAAATCTCCAAAACCGTCATCTTCTTGCTCTACAACACCTATAATGATACAGATTCTAATAGATTATTTATCTTTTATAAAATGTTTTGAACAACATGCATAAATATATGGGACTTAATTAGAGAAACCAAAGTAAAACCTTCAATCCTTTTCTAATCGTCTAACCTCAAATTGACACATACAACCACACACAATAACGTGTTTGTGGAATTTAAATTATCAACATAAGATAAAATAAGGAGTCTGATGTGAAAAAAATGAATTAAATATTGTCTTTAAGGTATCTTCGTCATTATAAATTAATGAAGCTTATCAGTATTAATTATAATTCATTGATTACGTATTATAAATTAACGAAGCTTGCTAGTAATAATTACAATTCATTGATTACATATTATAAATAAACGAAGCTTGCTAGTAATACTTACAAGTCATTGATTACGACCAAGTATAATTAAGCTAGCTTCATTTGCTTTTATCACTTATTAAGTTAAATTTATAAAAATTCCTATTTTCATAATAATTAAAAACTAAAAATAAAACTCAGTATTCTGCAAATCACATGCTTATAGGTCTGATTTATAAATACCTAAATTTAGAGGATGGTGTGTTTTTTAATGTTGATAGTATTATAATCTATGGAACTGTGGTATAACAGTACAATGGAGCCCATTTAGGGAACTCCATACAACCTCATAGTTATTCCTCACCTTCTTTTTTTGAAGGAAGTTCTTTCTTGGGTTTAGGCCTGTCCACTTTACCAAACATGGACTCCATAAGTCCCTTAGAGAACTTATCGGCATCCACTGGAACTGGACGACCAAATGCTTGTAGTTTTTGTTTTTGAGCTAGGAACTGTTTTTCCTTCCGTTGTTTCTCCTCCAGTTGCCGCAGTTGTTCTGCAGACATTGTGACAGGTCTGTTTGTCTGGCCTGGTGCTTGGTGGCTAGGGGCCCTATAAACAATATCAGGCACTCACTGACAAGTAAGGTTAAATTCTTCTTATTAATACTGATATTTTTTGACCTCCGAGATTAAAGCATGTCAAAAGAGTACTCATTCCACATATTGTAATGCAAAACATTTTAACCTAACATCAATTACTTGTATTTCCATACATTAATAATTCTTTTTCAGTATGTCTGTTAAAACGATTAACATTTAAGAAGCAGAAGAATGGAATTGACAGTTTTGACACCTACTAAAAAGTGCAAAAAATACCCACCATAAACTATTATATATAAATCACTTATCCAGTTAAGTCAACTGATTCATAGCATTTTGAAAGGTATTTATTATATGACCTGTCCTTAATTTTCTATTCCTTGGCTACAAGAAACAAGAGATCCCAGAGGGATCTTGGCGCCCACCATAGTACCATCTTCATTAATTAGTTCTCTTCCGTTCTTTTATCTGTTAGATCAGTTTGCCTATCTGCCATCTTAATCAATCTTTTGATCAACCTCAAAAGTTAACATGCACAACTCAGGACCACTG
>JAUMHH010173224.1:2745-15920 GCA_032359455.1 Chlamys rubida | reverse complement strand
TCATCAATTTTTGAGAAAACGACGTAATTTTCTCACACAAACCAATGACGTAACAATCAATACCTGGTCACAAGAGACGATAACTCTGCAATACGCAAAGACGGAATAGTCAAGCAGGAAGAACAGGTTTAAAATGTATATTTTCAGTTTTTGGTGGAATTACGGGGATCCTCTACTCTTACTCAGTCTAGACTCTTGGTAATAACCCCAAGGTAGAGAATGATAATTGATTTTGCCTGTTCTCTAACTCAATTTAAACTTCTCGTGTCTATAAGTTTGCGAGCACGACAACAAGGATGGCGGATTAATTTCGCCTTTGTCTCCGCCGCTCTGCATAAATGTATATCACTACTAAAAAATATAGTTTTTCATATAAATCTAACATTAGTTGATTATTAAATCGTTTCTTAACAATCGTGCCAATCAAGACACAAATAAAATTTGAAACAAAATTATTTATTAAAAAATGTATATCATAATTACAATTTTGACATACCTTAGGTAACCAACTATGTGCAGGTTGGGAGAATGTAAGCAAATTGTTATATAGTTTAATTCGGATCGACCTTTTGAACTGTTTTAATTATAACATTGAACACGATGGTATACATATTATATACAATGAACATGATAATTATTATTATATTTGCCTTGTAAAAAATATTCACAACTTGATCTGATTAACATTGGGTCCTTTTTAAAGCATATTGAGAGCGTGGAAATCCTGATACAAAATACATGCAAGCTAAATAAAATTGGAGCAAAGAACATAACGAAAATACGCTGAAGGACGGAAGGAACATATAAAGTTGGCGGAAAAAATAATACAAAGTGAACATACAAGTCGAAGGTTGAATAAAATAATGAGAAAAGGACAATCGGTCCACAATGTCTTGCACGATTACAAAATGAAGGTTAATGCGGATTACAGTATATACCAAATATATACGAGCACGGTAATTCCAACCTGGGGTTCGCTTGTTTGTAGTCTCGGACTTGTTATGTGCGGCGTGTGTAGGCCTCGGCTTAGTGTTTACATGCCGAGTTCGTCATGTTCGTGGAAATACACGGATAATACAGTATATGTGTAAGTAAATTCACCTCAGTTGATACTTTCTTATGTTGGGAACATCCAGATTAATTCCTTATATCGCCACTTATTTGACCCATATGTGACATCGAAATATTGTCAGTTTGAGCTTTATCAGATTGATATCGTCTAAGGAGAAATTGGATCACCAAACCATCATTTTATTCATTCATTGAAAATTCTGAGGATGAATTATATTCATTTATGGTTGTACAATGTATCAAAGGAAGAATATCGATGAGTGTTCTTACAAACGAAATTAGCACACAGGGCTCACGCGAGATATTTATAGAACGCTCTGACGTCACAAATCAGCGTTTCTAGTTTTTGCGAATGCCAGGACCCAAATCGGATTAAGCCTTTTGCAGTATCTGACACTTTTTGTCGGCATATTAACGTTATATGATGACTTTCGCAATTTATATGAAAACAAGTATTTCTATAGTGTAAATTTATGCATAGTCATCACACGTGCCATCTTTTAAAAACGTAAACAAAACACTGACTTTTGAGTTTGAATTACGTTTTCTGGTGCTATTTGAATTGAAATACTAACCATTTGTAGACAACAAAATGGTGCATGGTTATCTATTCTAAGGCTTCATCATTGTTATAACTGATCTGTTGACACATTTATTGATTTCAAAGTATTTTTGCAAAAAGTGATCAGATTTGGGTACTGATCCGAATTGGGTAAGACGATAGAACTTGACACGGCTGTTAGTATGATCAACAGTAGATTACATTTATTTCTTTTAAAACTTCTAAAACTTAAAATAATGAAAAATAAGATCAATATACAATAACAAAATATTAATGATAAACAGTAGATCTTGAATTTTTTTCACGACGAGTTTAGTTTTTGCGATGGGAGACCACTCGAACGACAATACTGAAAAATGGTGATTTGGAAAATTTTAAAAGTAGTCCCTTGGAAAAATAGCCGTCCATACTAATATTAACAGCTGTTTTTTGGGTCACATATGCTACTATTAGCCCATCACAGAACCTGTAACAAAGTGCAAAATGAAATTTGGAATTATATTACTATGTATCACAGACGCAGCTCACCACTAAATCAATTTAAATACAATCGATAAAATAGTTTTCATTAATGGTATTGATTAAGGAATTGAGATAATACTTGTTTGCCTCTGTCCCAATATCATAAAAAAAATCTAAAAGAAAATGTATTCAAGTTTGAAAATCATTTTCACATTCACAAAAATGTTAATTATATTCATGCTCTTAACGTAGTTTTGACTTATTTTTATGCTTTCAAATAAACATGCCATTTATGACAGCAAATATTGTGAAATTCATTATTATATTATGCATATAATAGATGAAATGAGCCAATTTTGAGGAAATTTACGTCAATATTTTTGTTTTGCTTATGATAGTGGGACAATTTAGAGCTCTGACTAGGTAGACTCGGTTACTGTTCAATGATATTAAAGGCACAATTAGACTAGGGTCTAAGTGAATACACTCTGTCGTCGTTTCATTCCCCTTTCAAGAGACCGGTTGTACAGCGCCTCTCGTCTACTTATGTTTGTATTGTTAAGACCATTCACCTGACTCATTCGTCTCTGGTACCGTTTCTGGTACTTGTTTCTCATGGTCTCAAATCTCTTCGAGAAATTACGTTCGTAGGCGTTTTGGTAACGGTGATGGGGACTTCTTTCCTGTTCATGATGGTCATTTGACGGATACTCAGGTTCCATAGGCCCGTAATCTGGTTCTGGTATGTTCCCTACCCCCCATCCACGAGGCACTGTTGTGGCAGGAAGTATGACCGATTGATCGTCATCCGGGTAGTCAGGTGGATCCTCCGGAATGCCGTCAAATCGTCCTAAAGTATTGTTCCCCGAGGATCCACCCTCTGTGTCACTATCAAGATCTTCTATATAATCTGGTTCTGGATCCCCGGTTTGAAGCCGGCCAGCTTCCTTAAAGGCGACTTCAGCATATTCTTCTTCATAATTTCGTGTACATAGTCCTATGCGCGTGCTAGACATAAGGTGAAGGAACGTTCCCCAGCGATGAAGAAGCATTCCGACGAACTGTGTCAGAAGTACAATGGCAAAGACGCTGAGAAATGCCAATGATAACGGCTCGTATTCTCCTAAAATGAAGAACTCAGACAGTTGTTCTTCATTTAGTTGCAACTGAAATATTGCAATCATGAATAAAAGATTCATCAAAAAATACCCAAACACTACATTGTTTCTTAGACTAGTAAGATCGTCCTTAATTTGTAGTTGCTTGTCTTTGTCTTCATTTATTGGCTCCAAATATTTCTGAATTGTGTACTGCCAAAACTCCTCTTCCTGTTTCAAAATATCTTGAACTTTCTCGGTTCCAAGGAAATCAGCCTCACCCCACGCTCCTGGGTTAATCTCAGTTTTTACCGGTTCTGGTTCTGCTGGCTTTGGTTGTGGTATAGGTAGAGTAGGTCGGCGTTCCTTTAGTTGCTTTACAATTGCTGCTTCAACTTCCACTTTTGGATCTGATTTCTCCGACACAGTCGTCTCTTCCTGTATACCTCCTAAGGCTTGTTTTATCAAAGACACAGCTTCGTGAAAAAATGTCGATAAACCAAGAGCACGGAGTAATTTCCCACCTTTTTTCTTTTTCTTTTGTTTTTCTTCTTCCTCTAGTCGCTTGCGTTCCTCTTCTTCAGAGTCTACTCTTTTTGGCCCTTCTCTTGTACCCCATGTTACGACGTTTAGGTTACACAGAAAATAAATAGTTAAGAAAATGAACGTACTTGGAACGGTCAAATAGTAGAGGATGCCGTGAACAAGACACAAGATTTCCTTAGGGTGAGATATACCAGCAATGCAAAATATCACGGACAAGCCAGTTAAAAACATAACATTAGGACTCAGCAACGATTCTGATACCATGTTGAGCACCATCCCGACCGTCACTATTACCATGACTATTGAGTATATGGACGACAACAACCCAGCAACCATGATTTGGGTATCATTTTTACCCTTCAGACATATTCCGATAAAGATAACGACCGGGGTCAGGGACAATAACAACGCGTAGTACATGTTGATACTGAAAACAGAAGAGTAAGATCCTGCAATCATTAATGTCACAGTCCCGGGTCCCAAAATACTGGAGCCCATTAAAACGAACTGGTACAATATGAACAATGTACTGATGTTGTCATTCATTTTGACAGTAGAATTCCAAGATGACAGGAGATCAAGTATATTTGCCATGGTAGATGGAGCCCAACGTCGTCTCTGGATGAAGAATTCCTTGAATGATTCCGGGGCGAATGTCCAAGAATCTGCGCCTGCACAATAGTCAATTTTCCATCCTTGTTGAAGTAATAGAGTACACAACCATCTGTCTTCACCTGTAATACCGTTAAATTATGAAATATTGATGTTTCAATGAAAATTTCATGAAGAAATTTATATATATGTCGTTTTCATACATTGCAGGTATATTATATTTACCTATACCTAATTGAGCTTAATACATCTTATACAATATTTAAATCTTTCAAAATAAAAATTGATTTCACACTTCGTTCAAGAAGTTTTTTAATAGATGCTTGACTGTATTTTACCTTGTTCAAACTGGATATAGTGTCTGGCCTCAGATGGCGGGGTTGTGTACATTTTAACAACATTGTCGTCTATAAGGGCGGCAAATCGAAACAGGCTGAAACATCCGGGACAGCAAAGCACACAACCAAATACGTGCTCCGCAGCTTTCTGCAGCCAATGGCCGACGGCGTACTCAAACTGCTGGTACCATACCATTGGACCTGCCAGCAAAATGTGGTGTTAATGGTTTTCATAAAAATACATTTCTCTAATAGTATATGCTTAATGCCACTAAATAGGACAACATGACACGTCATTATAATTTCACATTTTAATATTGTAATTTCGGACATATGGTTTCAGTTATTGTACATATTGTACAAATATCAAGTAAATGAAGTTCCTCTATATACCTTATCAGTTTAGAAAATACAGCATTCATTTTTTCATGACCTTTTCACTATAAAGTAAAGTTAAGAGTCGACTATGTTCTTCATATTTTCCATGTTTAAAAAGACTATTAGTGTGTCTCACCACTCCCTATGGGATGGATACGTCCACATACAGCCGCAACTTTGTCGTTTTTCTGCATCCGATCAATAAGAAGTTTAACAGCGTCGGGCCGGAAGTCGACGTCACCGTCCAGAGCTAAAATGTAGGTATTGTAGGCCTGAAAGAGAAAGCGTCAATTGTAGCATGTTCCAATGATTGACACAGTGCAAATCGATGGATAAAGAGTATCGCAAACAAGATCCCTATATAATGTTTTGAGTTTTCTAATGGGAACAGATTTAATATCGAAATGCTCAACAATATCGGGCACATTTCAAAAATGATTAGACCAGACTCAAAGCAAAACACCAGCAAGTGTGCCTATGTCATGAATTTGTGACGTCTAAGAATGGATCTTTGTGACGTTACATACGTACAAGGGAGATATTACACATATTGCATACAGGCGAGTCCTGTGTTGGGGTCATTACACAGCGTAACCTGAGCATATGATAATGTGATATGTTCAACTAACCAGTGTAGATATACCTTCACTATTTCATCTTCCTTTGATGTGTTATCCGAATAAGTTTGAACATAGCATCTGTCAATGAATTATTGATATATATATATATATAATTAAATTATCTGTATAACGTCTTGAGATATGACCACATACCTGTTTGATCTTGTGAGAAGGAATTTTATTTAGGAGGGAAGTGAATGTCTTCACCCTATGACGTGATCTCTTCTTATTTAAAATGTCACTTTCATTTCCTACGCCCATCAATTCAAATCCGAGAAGGTAGTACAAATATAGAATCTGTAATAAATACAAGAGATTTGTATTCATATTCTGATGTTGTGGAATGCCTGCTTTATAATTATACTTGATCTATTTAATGCATTGATAATTTTATATACACTTCAAAAGTCACATTACTGAGACAAATTATTCATAAATATACATCATAAGGTCTTGTTAAAATGTTAAAATAAAAAGCAAATCGTATGATTTATAACATATGACGTAAAATTAAATCCTTATGTAATAAGTGTTTGTAATATCAACAAACTTTTAATGTAGTTGTTATTAAAATTTGAAAATATTGCCACTTTGCTGACCTTATTTCGGTATCTCGAAGACATTATACATTAGAAAAACGTCTAATTCTTCCTTGCTCATAATTTAGGTAAATGGAATTTTAGAAATTCTTTTCAATGCATACCTGTGACCATCTTTTTCGGTGTCGAACTTTAGTTTTGTCCTTTAAATGGAAGAACATAGGAATACCTCCTGGCAGTGTCCACTCAAGCCTCGCACCGTAAGGAGTTGTGAACTTTTTTGGATGGTTGTTCCAAAATATCCGGCCTTTGGCAACTGACCTACATACATCAAAGTTTATAACGTTTATAAAGGCGTGTTGCTTATGATAGCAAGGGCTCGGTTGGCATGTATACAGGAACATAGTTTAAGGCATGATCTATACAGGTCTTTGGAGTGTTAAGCTTTAAACTTAGGTAAGTTATACTGTTTTTAAAGATTGCAGTCGTATCTCTATTTTCATTACTGAACATAGAGGATATTGCTGTTATCGTTATGAGTATGTGAATAGTATAAGTGAAAAATATGAAAAGCATTCAATCCACGAGTGAAATATAACGACCTGCTATTTATTAAGAAACCAAGAATATTATGTTGTTTTTTTACGTTTAATTATCCCTTTTCAGACATTGGCTTCCACAAATAGATACTGTGTCACCAACCATTACATGTTTAGACAAGCAATGATAACAAAACAATCAATGAGAAGGCGTGAGTGATGTATCGCGGAATTTACTTAAAACGTCAATTAACATCACTTGTAAATAGCGTAGGTGTAAGATTAATATTAAAAAACAGAAAGTATCTGTCTTACATCGAAGCTTGGTCTATGCATTCCACAAGCTGCTGGACGTATTCATTTGTCACTCGTTGTTTTGTTTTAGGATCAATGAAGAATGCATCATCGAATATAATATGAACTGAAATGAATAATGACATGAAGTCTTTAAAGGTGAGCTACGAAACAACTTCCCAGATATGATACAGGCAGAATACATGTTCAATCTCTTACTGTTTTACAGCAATTACAGAGTAAATTATTTTAATTTATCAAATGTATTTGTTTTCGTGATATTGTAGAATTATGTACATTTTTGCAAAATTTTTCAACGTATTCAAACTTTTCTTATTTCCTATCTTTCTATTTTGAAAACAAATCAATTTAGCTGAATAAGGTTGATTAATTTGCGTTTTACAATCACCATATCAATAACAATCTATACACCAACAAGCGATGACAAATGTTCACCGTCTGGACCAATTGCAACGGATTTCCATTTCAATCATAACCAATGCCTAATTGAACTCGCCTCTCGTTTAAAGACGAAAAGAGTGAAAATACTTTTATTGTTATGCAGTACGCTCCTGTTATATATTATAATGCTGAAGAGATTATTCCTGATTCAGTACTTACTCTTCATGTCAAAGTAGTCCCGTTCTACACCAAAGCCTTTTTCTGCATTAACGTTTTGTGAGTAGTATCTATCTAACCTGTAACGATAAAACAATAATTGTGTAAATGTTGTTAGTAAAAAAAATGGTGTCCGCTCTGACTAACAACATTAACGTTTTGTGAGTAGTATATATCTAACCAGTAACGATACAAGGAATTGTGTAAATGTTGTTAGTCAACACATTGGTGTCCGCTCTGACTAACAATATGAACGTTCTGTGAGTAGTATCTATCAAACCTGTAACTATATACGGATGGTTGTAAATGATAACTGTTACCCAACATACAGCGTGTTGTTCTATGAAACAAAATTAACGTGTCTGTAAAGCAAGATTTTTAAATTGAGAATCAATATGAATATAATACGTATATCAAGAGGAACAACTCTATGAAAACATATTACTTTGTCATGACTTACATGTATAACAAGCAAATTTGTAACATTGTATTGTAGATACATTTTATTGTAACATTTGTTAAAATTTGTTAAAATTAAGATTTGTTGTGATTCCCGGGAATTTAGCCTTAACAAGCAGTTAGATACAGGGTAAAAACGTAATGACTTTTAAATTAGGTTAAACGCTAAAAATTGTCTTTCTTGTTTAGGAATATTAAGATAATTAGTAAATAAACGTATATGGACCAATGGAAATTACTTGCACTTATAGACTGTCAACATCCTTACCGGAAAAGAGATTTAAGGAGCTGAAGCATTTCCTGTTTGGTCTCGTGCCACATTGTCGCACAAATATTGACCATAGGGCGTGCCTTCTTCTCCTCTTTTGTGCGAGAGCCAAACTTTTTGCGTCCGGTCTCTTTCTCCATCAAATCATTTTTTCTTCGCAACAGGACGTTAAAAGCGGTGAAAATCCCATCCCACATCGGAAGGCAGAACAACCTGCGATCAAGTAAACAATAAAATTGGTTACTATATTATTACATTTGTTCGTACAAATACATCTAAGGCATAATCACATCAAACTAATGATGAAAGTACGATACACAAACGTGATCGCAGCTACTAATTTTTGTAATAGATACCGAATGCCAAAAATGAGTAACAATTCATTATACAGCTATTTCGTCCTTGTAGGACCTATTGGTAATGCTAGGGGCAACAGAGGTTGAACTCAAAACTGGTCTAACTACTGTTAAAACAAAATGGGCGGTGCTTAAAACGCCCAACTTGAAATAATATTAGGGACCAAGTCCTCTCCAATTCCGATGTTATTTCGTCAACACATTTGATTATTTCTCTTTAATGAGGTTCGGTGGACCTATTCCTTTTATGACAGGAAAAACTATCAATTCTTTCATCACAGACTTCCACTCTTTTTTGTTATTTTCTTTCAACTCTGGTTCTGATGTCACGCCGCAGATTTCTAGTTAATTGTGAGAATTAACTCACCTTTATAAATATGTAAATGACTGTAATTAACCACGTCTACCGTTCAATTTGTACGGATATGAAAAACGAAAACGAAAAGAATATTTACAAATATTTCTTTTCCGGAATTAAATGATTCAAAGTAGTATTTAACTATCAATGATTAGTATTTGTAACTCCTGAATAAAATATGGATATTGTATCTGTTTGAAATTCAAAAAAGCACTGTACTGCTTCATGTGATAGAGGAGATTATTTCAGTTTAGAAACGTCTCCCTCCTTCATTTGCCCTGTCAAAATTGTGATGTTAGGTTAGGGATTCTCGAGAAAGAATTTCACATATATATATTTTCCTAAACGGTAGAAATGTTAATAACTCATACTTTCTTATGTTTCTGTAAGAAGTACGAGAGCACAGCAAGTCGATATCCAGGTTTGTAGGTATCAACAAGAGAACACCGAAGAGCAGAAAATAGAATACGAACTCTAAATCGATAAAACTAGGGCAAAATATGAACAAAGAAAAAAATGTACCTGTAAATACTTGAAAAAATACAAGGAGAATTTGACCAGGTGTTACTGAAGGGTAAGAGTCAAACTCTTAATTTCTTTACTATAGGTTGTATTCACGGTCGAGAACCAATTAGATAAACAAAAGAGCCACTATCCCTATAAGTCAACATCTTTAAGGTAAATGCTACCTTTAATAACTGCTCGTATAACATATCTAAGAGACATGGGATATATCGTTCATAATGTAAATCATTAATCTTTCTAGAGAAATGTTATCTCAACTTTGAAAATCTCGTCGATACTTTGAACAATTGAATATGAACGAGAGTTTTCTATGACATACCTTTCCAGCTTCGCCATGCGTTCTGTTGACGGAAACCAAACATGCAAAGTTAACATCACAAGGGACACCAGCAATGCTAGAGCAACACCGATTATTCCTTTCAAACCATCAAATGAGAGATTATCCGGACACGCAACAGTTCCTTCCAAAATCGGTAGCGACTCCTGACCTCCAATACACCGCCATATGGTTAAACCAATGGAAAGCATTGGGACAAGCAGTAGTGAAAGGCAGAACGAGAATCGTTGCATGTGGATCTTACACGCTATTCCACAAAGATAACTGCACACGTAACCGGATGACACTTGTATCAGGAGCAGGGTATACCTGTCGAAGAACGACTGGGTCACAGCCGTCTGAACAACCGTCGTTTCAGTACTGTTTGGTACTGGAATGTGTGTGTCAGTGTACGTTACTGGTAAGGGAAAAGCAAACGTCACATCGGGAACTAGCTTATAGGCACACAGAAAAAATATTCCAACTTTAAGTGGACATACTAGAAAATTTGTTTTATCCCGACATCGAGATATTCCCTGTCTCCATTTTTTTAACGGAATATTCATAAAAAAGATGTCAATATCTTCTCCAGCAAATGATTCGCACCAGCCGACAGATACAAGAAAAATAGACACTGTCAGAAACACTACATTTTTAGATGTGGACTCTGCTGGCACAAATATTTCTGTTACATAAACTACTGGGTTAAACCCAAACTGTATAAGGCTTGCTATGATAGAGAAAGTAGCTACAAGTAGTCTTTTGAGGAACTTCAACTTTAATTTTCGTCGCCTGAAAATTTGTCGATGAATATTCAGTAACGTCGGCAGCTGGACGCAGGCAAGCATTAGTGTTATCCCCGATATGGTGTCATACTCTGGGAGAACTCGGTACACGAGGAATCCCGTGCCACATGCTTGTGCTCCACTTAACAGCAATGCCTAAAATGATAAATGTTTTGTTTTAATTTTTACTCTATCAACTATAATTCTGATTTTCTTGGATTTTCTTTTTCAGTTTACACCGGAACACACTGTGATCAATCGCAAACCAGTTTAAAGTAATACACCTCGTATGTGACATATTATACATAAATTTATTGTATTTACAAATGTTAGAGAAACCGGGAGAGGAAGACAATTTAATCGTCGACCATCATTTTATTGATAAAAAAATAATCACATAGTCACAATGATTGAAAAAATGAATAGACTCTACATTCATTTACTTACAAAGAATAAATATGATAATTTTGGCCATTCCTTCCGACCAAAGAGAATCTTGAGGGATGAGACGAGACAGGTGATCCCTTGTGGTATACTATAGCAGACTAGAATCTCTGTAGTCAGTTCGGACTTGTGGGTACTGTCCTGTAAATATAAAACATACAGTAAGTAAATAATTATATAAGTTTCAATAAAAAAAAGATGCAAAATACAATTTTCAGATACTATTACGTATGTCAATATATGAGAGGATACATTTAGTTAAATGATATAACATACGCATTCCCCCAATATTTGGCTATTCGATACATTTAAGTTGGTAGGCTCAAGAAATATACCGACTTCAATGTAACCATCGTTACATTGACAGCCGATCGTGGCAGTAATCGTTGATATATAGATGTGAATGAAAATTGGACAATTTCACCGTTTTGGGAACGTTAACTCGGAAACTGCATTTTCCTTTGGTTTTACTTTATATCAACAATATCATCTCATCAAATTCACCATTATAAAAAGAACAGACGTGTAGAAAACTGCAAAATACAGATGCAGATAAGCCTCGGACGCTGTCAACAGCGTGACGTCATCGGTATGTATGCATTTCAACAGCGGACTTGGGCACACAATTAACTCCTAAGCGTACATATCTAAATTGCATGGCAAAAAGGTTATGTTTTACACTAAGTTTGGTAAGAATTAAAAACTGCTGAAATATTTATGCATCAAATATTATTTCTAAACAGCAATGTCAATGCCGTGGTCTTGAATTTTGATAAATAAGATAAAACAATAAGAAACTTACCAATTTGATACCTGAGGTAAGCATCAGAACTCCCAACAGACTTGCTGTTCCGGTACCCAGAATCCCCAGAAACAATAGAACATATGTAGAAAGTCTCATAATCTTCAGCGCACGTTCCTCAAACACGTTTGATTCGTCTACGTCTCGTTCTGTAATCCGGAAAACGTCATAAGCTCTGAAAGTTATCAACACCAATGATTTAACATATGAAGAGAATCAACGCCAGTACTCAAGTGAGGCATACGCTATATATGCAAGACCAGCCACTTGTGTTTTTCTAACGAATCAGAAAGCACGAGGTTATTTCTGAGAGAACAAATGAGTGCTTTCTGATTCGTTAGAAAAATACAAGTGGGTGGTCTCGCTTTTATCCCATACCTTCCGTATTTGGTAGAGATCGATACAAAGATTTTATAAACGTTGATATTTTTTGCAAATACCGGGAACTTTTCAGTTCGCCATGACAAGGGGATTCCCATAAAAAATAGTTCTGTCTAGTAGGTAAATACAACATTCCGTATTGCACATGTGCAATACAGAACGATGTATTCATTGGTCTGAAAATTGCTTGTATTACTATAACAAGATTCAACAGGTATGTGATAAATGAAATGATATAAAAAAAAAAGCGTTAAACGCTTCAAATACTTACGGAAGTTGTTCCTGTAATTCGGAGGGGTTGATGGATAACTTCTTCGGCGGCAAACTACTTGCATCAGCAGAATGCTTTTGATCTGCTTCTATGTCCGAGAGAGCAGAATATGACGGTGGTTTTTCCACCGACCCCTTGCCGTTAGAGGGCGTTGAATATCCGGAACTCACAGAGCCAGCTTCACTTATTGTATCTAAGTTATTATCATGTCGCTTGTAAGACCCCTGCCTTTGCCTTCGTTCTTCTTCCTTTTGTCGCTTTTTCTTTGCTTCGAGCTATTTATGAAAATGTTTCAATGCAAATAGAACATGTGATACAATCAATACACTGGTGCATTACAGAAATAAAAGTGAAAGATATCCCCAACTATAGTGTACAGAGCCAAAGTGAAAGATATCCCCAACTATAGTGTACAGAGCCAAAGTGAAAGATATCCCCAACTATAGTGTACAGAGCCAAAGTGAAAGATATCCCCAACTATAGTGTACAGAGCCAAAGTGAAAGATATCCCCAACTATAGTGTACAGAGCCAAA
>JAUMHH010173223.1:0-32644 GCA_032359455.1 Chlamys rubida | reverse complement strand
ACAATAGTTATATTATATACAATGGGTACATTATATACAATGGGTACATTATATACAATGGTTACATTATATACAATAGTTATATTATATACAATGGGTACATTATATACAATGGGTACATTATATACAATGGTTACATTATATACAATAGTTATATTATATACAATGGGTACATTATATACAATGGGTACATTATATACAATGGTTACATTATATACAATGGGTACATTACATACAATGGGTACATTATAAACACTTGGTACATTATATACAATGGGTACATTATATACAATGGTTATATTATATACAATGGGTACATTATATACAATGAGTATATTATACACAATGGTTACATTATATACAATATTTATATTATATACACTGGGTACATTATATACAATGGGTACATTATATACAATGGTTATATTATATACAATGGGTACATTATATACAATGGGTATATTATATACAATGGGTACATTATATGCAATGGGTACATTATATACAATGGGTATATTATATACAATGCTCACAATATATATAATGGTTACATTAAAACAATTTTTATACAGTGGTTATATTATATATAATAGTTATATTATTTACCATGATTACATTGTATACAATAATATATACATACAATGGTTTTATTAAATACAATCAAAACCTGGCACGTCCTTATATGCCCATAGCTGTTAATAGGTCATAAAACACAATCAAACCAAACAATCATTTACATAAAAACAATGGTTACATTATATACATATGGAGAATGCATACATAGATGAGAAATTTTACAGTTCAAAAAGTTTTTACACTGAATAACAAAAAGGGACAACAATAAATGAATGGCTGCATAGAATGTTACTTGATGTATTAACATACGACTGTCTTTCATATTTATTATAGAGCTTTTTATCAAGATGAATACACGGTATTATTTACTCGGACATATTTATAAAACCGCAGGCCCTGTCTAAGGGGGTCAACGCGTTTACCTTGATCACTAAAACCAGATTCACATTGGTTAGAAAATATTATTAATATTTTCTCTTGGTTGTGCTATCTGCATACCTGATTATACTTTTCTCATTTAAGCGTACCGGAAGTGTAAAATGTTAACTGTTATCAAAATGCACCTTAAAAAGCTACAATGCTTACCATTGACGTCTACAACTAGTTATATGAACTAGGTCTATTATGATTGAAGACCTTAAGCATATGCATACATGTACATATATATTTCTGCAACAAAGATATTACATTTGTTATATTGTAGCAAAATGGTGAATGTTAAGTGCATTGTACGCCATTTTGTATTATATCAGTGCAGACATCCATTGCAGAGGAAGTCTGAATGCTTATCGAAAATAAACAATGTCAGATGCTTTCAAAATGATTGATCGTCTATCCAAGTTCAAATTTGTAGCCCGGCTTAATTGATTTTGACGTCAAAACATCTAGGCAAATATATTTCTGTCGACTGGAAAATATTGACAATAGGACTAATAAAACCAAAACAATGGAGAAGTAATAAATGTGAAATTTATGATTATCTTTATGTTCCATCTACACTTAGTGCCCTGCAGCATTAGTGAGAATGGGACATTAAGTTCATTGTCGGTCTCCATGACATCCTGGAAAGATTTGCAGATTACATATATAGCTCGTGTCATTTACTCCAATTATTTTAGTTAAAACAGCAAACTTCACATGTGGATACAATGCGAGGAGAAGTACGAAACATAACAAATGTAGGTCACTGTGACCTTTATTGCCCGCTTCACTGAATGTTGTTAGATTTTCCAATTGCCTGTGTTTTGGATTAAACGTTCCTTTTAGCCCCATTTCAATCAAAAGGATGCATGTGTTTTGGTCAAGCATTGTCTAGCCCTTGCCATATAGGGAAGGAGATTTCGAAACAAGGGAGATAATAATGTTTAACATGTGCTGCAAGAAGAAAGTATACATTATTATAGGCTAATGTGGCACTGAATCACATAATGATTCGTAAACCATAATGTATTCCTGTCTTGTGGTCGCAAATATGTCTCATTCAGTTAAGTATGTCTGTATCAATTGTTCTTTGATACAATTTATAATGTGTTAGGTATTTTCCAATATGGTATATCCTGATAAAAAAAATTCAAAAAAATGGATTTTGCCTAATCCGGACACATTCATGAAAGTTTTCGAACAATTTTTCGCCCGATGATCCGAGGTAAAATAAGCCAATGAAATGTACCAACCCAGACTTGTCTTGTTTTTTTCTCGAGTTATATGCTGAGAATGTGCAACTACTATCACAGTTTTGTAAAATTAATTGGACGTAGGTGTATTTTAGAGCCTCAAATGAAACTATATCACAGATACACACAACATAATAGGACCTGGTGCTAATTACCTTGAAGCAACGACACAAGTATTTTTAAACACAGAATGACAATAATAAAAACACTGTTATACATATTCAGAAACATTGACAGTAATAAAGACAAAATGGTCATGGTAATGCAGAGGGGACGTGCGCCGGAAAATTAAGAAAAATCAGGAAAAACTAAAATCTGGAGAAAAAAATGAAAAATATGAACCGTACTTTATGACAAATATAAGGACAACAAAGGAAATTTGTAAACAAAATAAATGTTATAGGTAATATTTTTTAACGACAGAAGGAAACTATTTTTTAACGACAGAAGGAAACTATTTTTTATCGCTGAGATTATAGGAAACGGAATCAGTTTGAGCACAAAGGAACTATATGGAAAAACATAACAATACTATAATCACAGGTAACAATGTGAATTTACGAACCAGGATAGGAAAACAACACAGACTGAATAACAATAAGATTTTACGAAACAACATAACAACATGTTATAACAACCTAACAACACAGACTGATTAACAATAAGATTTTACGAAACAACATAACAACATGTTATAACAACATAACAACAAATTAATGATTAGGATACAATAATTTTACTGATTATGATACAATATCACTATGCAAATTCATGATTTAAACCATTAGTTTCAATTATAATAAAAAATATGATTTAGTAGTTGTTTCTTCCTACTGTGATTATTTATTTGATAACACCAACTTGTTTACATAAGTTTGTATGTGTTCTAATGTATATGCCTACATTGTACCACTGTTTGTTAGTGTGTTTGGAAGTGATTTAAATAGGCTTTGCCTGCTGCCCAATCCATTTGTCTTTTGACAATAAAATTTATTGAAATTGAAATTGACCACTTTGAAATGGCAATACGTATAATTAATAATTAGGATGTAATAGGACTATTAAGATTTTATGAGATAATCATTAAAATACGACGAATTTGATGCAGAAAGAAAGCCAAACAAAGCAAGCATTTGTTGCATCATCAAGCCATTTCGCCCACTGTTCATCAGTGGTACTAAATGTAAGGAGAAAGAATAAAATATCATGTTTTAACAAAGCGTAGCGTAACCGAAATGACTCGGTTCAGGTATAACAACTCATTGTACATACGCCTACAGCGTAGCCGAATCGACATCGATTTGTGGACAACTCGTACACATTTTTCACCTTTGTGTACATACGATTCACTGGTCATATGTCTGATGAAGGTGACGGGGTATATACCGTACTAGTAATCGAAACGTCACACAGAAACACGTATTGGTTGTGTTAAAAGAATCGTTTTATTATCCATAATTACCAACCTGAAGAAGATGCTTAGAAATTATACTTTAAGTGTTCTGAAACTTATGTAAGTATACGACAGAGGGGCGCCATGAAACGCGAATGTGATTGAAATTAATTACACTGTATATGAAGCCTTCTAAAAAAAAAATGCCTAAAATCCTCATCACAACTTCTTTAGTCGCTAAGGGCGTTAACGAAAGGATTAAGTAAACTTATAAAATCTAATTTTGAAAAGATTTTATATAAAGCAATATAGGACTTCTTAAAATAGCATATATAAACAATAATGAATGTGAATGAGGCTAGGTGAACTGGGATATTTTCAGACAATATGGGATGGCTTAAATGATTATAATAAACTATCCGAAACATTAAGTAGCAATGGTCGGAATACAACGAGACTGTATCCCTTACCTACCCTGTTGTTAGTATCTCTCCGGTTAAATCATTTACGTTATGAACACCTAACGGAGCTTAATGGAGTCACATACTCCATATCTCAAACAAACCAGGCACAAAGAAAAATAGTCAATATGATTAATTTCAAATTAGCCTGAGAAAATGTTTTTGTTTTATAATATGCAAAAGAAATATATGAGAAACATGTTTTTTCAAATGTGGAATTACATATGGAAATCTTTCCAGGCCCAAAGAAAAATAGTTCAATATGTTAAATTTGAAATTAGCCTGAGAAAATGTTTTTTTAACAACCTTATGTAAGATCAACTGACATATATTAAAACTTGACACAGGTGACCAGGATTGGAGTCTAATGATTACATAAGGAAACAAATAAAAGCTTTTGGAATAACAATTAATAATTTGTAATACACTGCGACTATATGAAACAGCAGACCAAAGGAATGACTATTGAAATACAACTTTTGTGGTTTTGATACATTTGAACAATATTAAACAAAAATTACGAAATAATAATGATCAACTGCAATGGGAATATATGATACAGCATGGCAAACAGTTATGATCGAATTTAATTAGACTATGGATTAACGACAATACAGGCAAATCGCGAAAAAGACTATGAAGAAATATAACACGCAATTGAGTACAACAAATAGCACTCCTAGATCAACCATTATATATGTAATTGACATCCATCTAACTGTCAGTGAATCAATATCATGCGCAATATGAGGAGGTTAAACACACATTTTTGGACACTCATGAATGTTACTATATCCTAACCCTGTTCTGTAAAGTTCGTCAATCGTGTTCCTTGAGTCATTATATAGTTAAAATTAAAACGTAATTATAGAAAGTTCCCACACACCATTAAAAAAATTATCACATTATTACTTAAACAAATTCTCATAATATAATTAAGACGACGATTATTTGGCTGGTTTCCTTTTTATCAACGAACAAGTATAATGCAAGTATGTATAACATAATGCATGTTTAACGAACAATATATAAAGAAGTCTGATGGCATTTTGTAAGTGTTTTAGAGCCAAAATAATGACGGATACTGTTCATGTTATCATCGGATTTAATTTTTCTTTTGCAAGACAGTCATACAAATATGTTGCTTCCTCGAGATTCATGGGAAAATGTCAATAATGCTGAATTATGTTCAATGCATTATAGATCACTTAATATTGATAAAGATGTTTATTTATATTTGTTGTTTAGATGACTTCTTTGAAAGAATATTGAATTGTAAAATAAATAATTCTAATCGGAACGAGGCAAATAGATTAACAATACGAACAACAATGGTGGCAAAGGGAGATAACCTAGAGTAAAAAATATGTGCACCCAATACAATCTCATAAAAATGAAACTTTCAATTTATTTTGTCTATGTCGTGTCTAGCCATTGAAAAAGAGCTATGTTATACGGACAATATGGAATGAAATATGAGAATTTGAACGCTTTCGTCTCTAATGTAAATGTAACCCCTTGAATAAAGGTTTAATACACAGATATATAATAACGTTATAATTGTTTACACGATGCAACGTATTTGCAATGAAGATAACGTAAAGTTATGAAATTTGAACTTAACGTTAATTTAAGGTTAAGCATCACGATGTTAATAAAATTAATGTCAAATTTATCTAAAATCTAAATTATTTACAAAAAAGATTAATTTATCAACCTGTTTCAAACATGTGACGGATGCTGTCTCATTTTAGATACAAGAAAATCAACACATACATTTCAAATATATGTTTTGTTATTTCTAAAACCAGAAACCTCTTATTGAAATAATTTGTTTTATTTGTACAGTGGAACCTGCTCGTCCGCACAAAATAATTTCCGGAAAATTTATCTACAAAAGAAAATTTGACCTTATTGTTCAAATGTGAGTAGTAGGTAGTATTTTTTAAGAAACGGTTATGGATTTTCGATTTGCTTGAAGAAAAAATAAGATAAATTGAACACTTAACATAAAAAACAGTTTATCGTAATTTAGATATTTTCCTCAAGAAATGGAGTCTGAAGATATGCAGAGTTAAGGTAAGGAATTAAGTTGTTTATGTTTATATTGTTTACTAAGCCTTCTATTTACTGCAAAAACAACAATATTTTGTTAAGTGTATGTATCATTTCACGCCATCGTCAATATGTCAATAAAATGAATACATTGCAAAATTTCAATACATGAATAGTTGAAGATATACAATTAATATGTTTATTTATCGACTGCAATGCAATGAATTCATGATCGGTTTAATCTCCGATATGCATTTTATAGAACATTTTTTTCTTTTATTGGATTAATATATAATTATTAAGCACACAGACATTAGAAGTAGTTGTTATGCTCAGTAATGTATTCATGAATATCATTAATGATTTATGATTTGAAAAGTATATTTTGGCTTTGATAAAAATATTCCTGTTATATTTATAATACTGTCTCAACACAGGACATATTATATGGCTTTCCTTATCCAATCATTGGAGGAATATAGTGGAACTAATATTTCAGCAATACCTTATTAAAATCTCTAGCGGTGTCATCTTGCTGTAGAGCTTATGTATGATCAATACAAAGTAACAAACCAGTGACAAACAATGCATCATTTATGAATCAATAGAACCATGATATATTTACGCTGAAGCAGTTTTTCAGTCGATGGTATCTTTTATTGTGTTATATAGTACAAATATATGTACTATTTACATTATGGTCAACCTTTGTGATGTTGATTTTTTTTTCTTGTTTTTACAATATCGTATTTCAAATTCCTGTTTAATGCATGTCCGACAACGTGTATGGCAGTTAATATAAGTTTATTGTTGTCAAGATAATTACAGTGTTCTTATTAATTTCATATCGGGTTAAAGATCGGCCTTAACATTTTAAATACAAATCTAATGAAGACAGCTTTGGAGTTAATATCAGGTAATTGATTTAATGGTTTAAGTGTGTAAATTTCAATACCAAATCTTTAAAAAAAAAAAAAGATGTTGGCCAATATCTCTACGATACAGCTACTACTAAATGGTAAACAACTTGCAAAACATGTATCTGTACAACCACAAATAATTGTTTTGATTTGTCTTTATGAAAAGCACGGATAGTAATAATTGATTGTAAAAATTCATCAATGTTTTTTTGTTCTGTGCCTTTAAGTATTGAGCTGAGCGTTTGAATCAAAACAACTTTTTTCACAATTTTATTTAAAAAAAACTCACAAGTAACATAATCACTTCAGTTTATATTTATATATGGTTAGCTGTAAACACTCAACAACACAATTAGAAACTAATGGCGAAAAGTATCAGCTTCATTGACTAATTACGGCATTGGTAATTGCCAATGTATATCAAGATTATAAATATGTTTTTTCGTTTGTTATCGTATGTACATCAATTATGTATTTCACCTAATGATTAAATATTGACTTCTATCTCATATTTCTTACCTTACTAACACAGTAAATGCAGTAAAGCTATTCTAGTGTCTGTTAAGTAACTACATTGTACTCCTGATTATAAGTTCAACTGGGAAAGACACAGTGTTAAATGTGTAATGTATAACGACTATCTAGTCAGTTTGTGTCGCTTTCCATGAGTTTGGGTATTTGCTAAAATAAATCTTTAGTTGTGAATATTTTATGACTTCTAGCCTTTGTCATTAATTAGGAACCCATGCATCTTCTCCCCGCTACATGACCTGTCAGGTGTCTTGACAAGAGCCAATGAGACACTATGTGTATTCGATATCAGATCAGGGTTATAGTGTGAAAGTTTGAGTTGTAATGGGTTTTAATTATCGTCACGTTTCAGGTAAGTACCTTGGAATGAAAAATAAAAGTTTTGTCTCGATTTAAATTTTAAAAAAAGGTAGATGTACCCAAAAACAAATACTTTGTACCAATATACCCATTAAAACTTGACCTCACTTGAAATTTGGCTGAAATCGTTATAATTAGACGAATGCAATACAACAGGGACGGATCTAAGAAGGACGAGTAGTGGGTCAATTAATCATGTATATAAATAATAAGTTAAAAAACAGCACAAAAAACGTGACAAGAAAAAATTGAATGCAATCTCATTAACGCTTAACATCATTATTTTGACAAAGGTAAATCTACAAAAATATGGCGACATGAAAAAATCCAGTGCGGAATACATGATATGAATATATTACCATGACAATCTCATCTACAACACTGATATGTTTTGCTACTATGATGTATGTTGTACTTGGTTTACTTATAATCTACAATAGCAGAATGTTGTAACTTGTTCACGAACGTCATCCGATCAATACTCACAGTATGTTCCCCTATTGATAATGTTCTATCTGACGAAATGTGACTGATAGAAAAGACACATATCTAATAACAAGTGATATCAAACTAATTAACGTAGAGTTTCGTCGCTATAACAGCTAAATGATATTTATAAATACATGCGCGGGTTTTAACTTAGTATAAAGGAAACAAAACAAATTCTTGTTATTCTCAATAAGTCTATTGAATAAAGAAACTGAATATAAGTATAGAAAATGATAGAAATTGAGAAAAAAAAGTGTGCTTTGTTGCTGTTTGTTGTTTAGACCATGTGTAAGTCATTAGGAAAACATGAAGAGGTTACAGTTACATATTAAGCAACACAAGTGTATAACGATTAAGTATTAATATATTAAAAAACTTCACATCCGATTTAAAAAAAGGTTTATATCACATTTGTTTTATCAAGTACAATTTATTTGCATGAATATGATACCATATAGTTGTATCTAAAACATAGCATTTAAATACACGATAAATTTGGCTTAAATTTATGACGATACACATACTTAGGCAAACACATCATTCTAGTGACATACTATTGATTTGAAATCGTCAATACAACTGATCACAATATTTGTGTTAGTTTGACACAACACAAGACATTCCTATTTAATAAACTTATCACTAAGCGGGTGATCCAAAATCAATTTGATGTATTTAATTTCAGTAAATTTTATTGCAAAATTAAAAGAAGTCGATTTCATTTGAGAAATATACAGGTATATTAATAACTGAACTATTTCGATATAGATAATACATTTCACGATCACAAAGTATAACTTTATTGCTTAACGGGTTTTTTCTAAGAATTCTTTTTTTTCTCTAAAATACCACTTTTTGGCTTAAATACCATAACTGTGCGCCGAACATAAGGAATTACTACAAAACATGTACTTCAAAAAATAAGATCGTTCTGTGGTTGACATTCGATCATTAATTCACCAAAGTTTTACATAAAGCTAACAATGCTATGCTGACAAGGCGTCTACCTCCCTTCAACCTATCATACTCATGCAGTAACTTTGTTTTATAGTTGTCAAATACCGAAACATCATTAGCAGTGTAAATCTCTTAGTAATTAGGGATGAAATTTATAGCTCAGCGCTGCCAAAAACCAATTAATTAGAGAAGCGTGTTACAATAAAACTGTTATTGCGTTCTGATTGCTACGAAGAGAGTGTTATATCTTCATCCTCCAGGTAATACCATCCTTGAATTAAATTACAAACCAGGTCACGAGTTTACGTTTGTGATTTCTAAAAGTTTTTAATTTGAATTGAATACAATGATGTAAAGAGAGAGCCCTGTGAATTTATATTTCCAATCAAGTGTTTAATCTAATATTTTGTTAACAAAGATGTCGTATTTTAATAAAATTTGTTATTTTTTTTCCTTTGGAGAATTAGAAAGCTGATTATTTCCCTCTGTGATTGATAAACATCCGCGTTTATAACGGGAACAATTTATTGCTCAGTCAGTAAACAAGACAGCGCCACATTCATAGTGATATAAACTAATCTTTGAAACATTGATTTAAATTGTTCTAATGAAGATACAGATTTTATTGTCTCCGTGATTTTAAAATTATCGATTTTAAATAGATTATCTGTGTTGTTTGCATACATTTGGTTGTCAAAATTACGAATGTGTTTTACTACTAGAAAAGAATGTAATTCAAAGAACTGATAGGACACTTCTGTTCAAACTAAGCATGAACGCGTTGTTAATGACGTATTGTAGAAATGAACAATTAAAATGCAAAACATCTATCCAAAACATATTGGTGATATCGAGAACCGTTTTCGAGATAGTTAAAGAATTAGAAACATCGTTCAGTAATAGTGAGACAGGCATTATTGTCAAGATACAAATACTATTTACAGGAGGTTTAATATTTTTAACCCATTTTAAATCATGACATAAAGGTCAAGGGTGATTTAACGTAAAACCCTTCGATGTTGTCACAAATAATTATCTTCGAGTTAATTAATTCTAGACAATTTTTCGCCCGTTTTTGTTTAACCTAGATTAGGAAAGCATGTGGGGTTGTTATGATTTCTAAAAAGGTTAATGATAATTTATTTCCATTAAAGCCATTCTGATGCAATCATGGTCAATAAATGTAACTCATCATGATTGAGGAACTGTCCATGTTGCTATTTTTAAACCAATAATTGTATCACGGCACACGTGTCTTAGCACATTTAGTCAGAATAAATACATATGCACTATGAATGTTAAACAATTATCAATTTGCACTTTAAAATTACATAAAACAAAAATTTAATTTAGCTTACCACCAAACCTGTCCCGTCGAAGGTCGAGCCACCCTGGCAGTGTGTATGACGTCATAGTGGGAAACACGGGGTGGGGTCGGTGAATAGGTACCGTCAGAGGCACGTGGAATCCATGGTAACCACTTGCAACAGATGCAAATAATTCTGGTGTAAGTTTAGGAATTTGTATGAAAGGTTTGTCATCCTCATCTGCAGTTGTTTTCATAGATAGACAATGTTTGTCTGGCGTGACATGTCCGCGCCTCGTACGACCATCACACGGCCCGTTATCCTCACCACCTGACTGACAGTCCGAATCTGAGTTCGAATCATTGTCCAAGATTCTGCTGATTCCAAATGAAAGAATAGGTCGTACTTTTGTTGTTCCTGAACTATTAACCTGTTGTTTCACGCAACTTTGTTGTTGGTGTTTCTGTTGTTGCTTTTGTTCCTGATGGTGAGTGATTAAAATTGGCGATTGAGATCTATCGTCCGAGTCATCCATATGCTCGCTGTCTTCTTTCTCTTTAGATGAAATTGCAGACGACAGCGTTTCCCCTCTATCTTGACACTTGTTCTTGTTGTCCATTCTATTTCCATGGGCCACTGCTGATATGGGGAGCCGTGAGGTTCTATCGATTTTAAACGAGTGAGAGGATATCGACACTTTGGCAAACAGTGTACATTTGGATAAGCCGCCGACCGTAAATACTAATACAGCCGACGAACCATCACTGCTCGGCAGGTGCGGTTCTCCTTTCCCTGCGGTGATGACTATCAGTGACCAGCAGAAGCGATATATCTTCACATCAGCCAAGTGCTTGCTTTCTTGACAAATGGAGGTGGGTCTTATATTAAATAGTTCCCCGCCCCGACGCCATCAGTTTTTTTCCTGTTTACTCTGTAATTCGACACGCGTACACAGAAACCACAAATGATTTCTCTAGACATGTCAAAGGCACTTTTGGGGTGAATAGCAATATTTTGATGCCACCGTTTTTTCTATAAGCTTGTCAATTCAATTTCGGTTCCGTCAATATGAGTGTTACATGATATATCTGATTATAACAGTTGAAATCAATGAAAGAATCTCTTATGGAAAAACACCAAAATATATCTTTAATCAGATCTGGGATTTACAGAAACGACTTTCTTAATACAAAAACCGATAATAAAAGTAGTAAAGTGTTGGAATTTCTCAGATAAAACCAAATCATCATATTGAAGTGGTAATTGCAATGATATGGTCTAAATTGACTGCTTGTATAAATTCTACACTAATTAACAAATTTCAAGTCAATCTCAGTTATACTTTTTATATACATGTACAAGTACATACTTTTTTTTTTAAGCAACTTTTATTTTTAATTCCTATTAATATGAAATCTATATTCGATTTAATTATAGCTGCTTATCAATTTTTAAGTAAAATGTGTAAAAATATTCAATTAATTTCATTATTGAATTGCGACTAAGTAAAACCTGGTATTGTAATTACATGTGATTCTAGATTGTATGGCAGATTTCGTTAATGGACTGTCCATACTTAGAATATTGAAACGAAACGTTGTCAAGTTGTCTCAAGGAGCCGAATACTAGGTTAAAGAGATCTTCATCCTATAATTAATTTTTTCATTTAGAAAAAAATATCCTATAATAAAAAACACCAAAGAAGATGTTTAATACCTTTTATTCTATAAAGTATGTAACATATAATTAGTACACCATTAAACTAAAAACTAAGAAAAAGACTCAAGATAATGTGTTAAAACACTTGGAAACTTAATTGTTGATATATGAGGCTATTTTGTTGACATTCTTGACATTATAATCTTAAATATCTACATCACAATGGGAATGGACATTAAGGAGTTTTTAGTTTGTTCTGTTTAAGATAACCTAAACTATGCATGACACATTGTCATCAGTGGAAAAATAAAAAAAAATGAAATTGTAATGAACATCCCCAGGATAATATGATTAATTATTTGTGTAAATATCCCGTGTCTATTGCTAATATGTTTCCCGTGTTTGATACATATTCCTACTCGTACTGATGTCCTTGTTTGTAAATTGACGGTGAATTCATGTGCACCGATTTTTACATTATCTTGCAATCAACATTAACTAATCATTGATCAGTTAAGAAACTCGCCGATTAAATATTCTAAACAGAGTTACAATACATAAGATATCTGTTTATTAAGGTGTTGAAGTGGCGTTATTAATGTTGAATTTATATATATATATATCTTATAGTTTAACCAGGCAGAGATATATACATATATTATGAAGCAGAAAAACAGTTAAACAACACAACCAGTTAACGTCAAATCAACATTGGGTTGTAGTTATAATTAAAAAATCGTAGCTTATTGCTTGGATTATAATAAATATCTTCAGTTTAAGAACCATGAAATTGACCGTAGGTTCGCATCTGATTATTCTAATGGTCTGGTTCACTCTATGTTGGAATTAATAAATTCCTTAACAGAAAGATTTTCCTTTAAATGAATTAGTCCTTTAATTCAGTATCTATTACGACAATAATTTGAAAATGATCTAATGTTTTGGAAATGAAAATGGTTCGATAGTGACTCTCAATATGATAATGAAGTGTTTACACTTTATATCAAATATCAGGGTTAATTTGTTTTATGATTCATGTTGCCCATCAATCGATTACACTTTAGCAAGAAAATCCGAAATTTGCTACATTTTTTCAAGTATATATAATCATAAGGATATGTGCAGTGTTTTTGTTGTGATCAGTACTTTCGACATAACCAATTCAATTGGTATAATACGTAAAACAGCATATTGGATACATTCACTTAAGAGTTCAGCAACGTGCTTCGGTACCTAACATTGTTGAACGGTTATGGTGTATGCAATTTCCTATCGAGGAGGGTGTGATTGTTAATTATGATATTTAGCACTCTGAATGTAATCATTGGCACCAGGAAATACAGATTGATACTGAAATGAAGTAGGAAACGTACATCATACATTATAGATATTTTTTCCAGTAATAGTGCATATGTATTTCTATTCTTGTTCTCCTATTGTTTTTAAGATCGTGTGTACTTTGGTATGGGGTGGTTTAAACTGAGACTAGTTACCTTACTCTTCTCTATCAATACATATCATCAATCAACAATAATTTGTAGGTATTTCTTAATATCACATCATAAAAATCAAAACGGAATAATTTATTTGGCAGTTAATTACTACTAAGTTCACTTATTGAATACAATACATTGATAACCCGTTTTATAATTAATGAAAGAGGTATGTAACCACACGCATTAAGTTAAAGCTTCCCAGCACCTGAACTCATGTCGATCGTGTTGATATAATGTACCCTGCCAATGGAAGCTACGCACTGTCTAGCCTATGATATTATTTCACACTACAAGATTTATGTAACCCATTATCATCCCTACTTTACCGCAGGGGCTAACCTTTGATCACTGTCGAGTACTTTCTTTAGAATAATGTGTTTTTAGTTTTACCATCATCTTCCGGCGTTTACAAGATGATTTTTAATTCCTTTTGTAAATGTTAGTGCTCATTTTTGCCTCGGTTTTTTTTGTTCCTTTTTAAAATTGATGATGTTTTGTTAAAAAAAAATTTGTTGAAGTTAACTAAATTTATTTTTGAACAAAATTGTAATGAATAGAAATAAAAAGTATTCAATATTTATCAAAGTGAATTTATGTCATTATATCATATTAATTCTATTTTAGGACCACTCACAATCTACATATTTGCTTTGATCTGCTACACTTTTGTTGTCAAAGTCCTGTTACGCTATAACTATAGTATTAAATTAGTATATTGTACAGATATAATTTTCAATGTTTTTTTTTCTACACTTAAAATAACATAAACATTAAAAGAAACAATCAATATACAAATGGATTCGATTGTAGAAATAAGATGACACATTTTAATACTGTTAATTTTTAACAGCTACCTATATACTGATATATATCTAGGACTTTGTCGGAAAGAAGACAAAATAAGTGTTTCATGATGTCAATTATCAGATAATTTTAGGAATCACAAATGATTGGAAAACAAGAAAAGTGAAATACTTTCTTGTGGAATGTATATTCTAAAAACACAATGGGATCTTACAGATTTGAAGTAACAATCAATTTAATTGGAATAGAGGAAAACGGTATACCAAAAAAAAACTTTTCAATTATTTGATGACATATGTTAGGATACTATTACAAATAAACATGTATATAGATGTAATATGCATTTTATATTTATCTACATTTTATCAATTCACTTAAACGTAATCATTAGTTAATAAATTAAACGGAACGTTTCCTTATTGTCAATATCCGCATACCTATCAATAACAGTATATGACTAGAATTGTGAAAAAGACGGTACCCTACATGGTGTTAAAGTAACCTCTAGCTTCATTTAGCGGGAGTTGCTTGAGCTGGATGGTAGTAAGTTGAACACAAATGCGAGGTTATGGTTCGATTTCCAGTAGGAGTACTTATCCCTAGCAATCCCCAGTTATGTCTTAAACTGGTGCCTGTTGCACTCCCCGTACAAAGTAATGAAGAACTGTTGTCGGGGAGTTTAGGTACCTTGGTTATCGTAGACTTTGATGACAAAGACTTAAAAAAAGAGGGAAGAAATATCAACAGTTGGGATTGCGGATTCGATTCCCAACGCAAGCATCTACCTCTTGCAGCCTTTCATTCATATAGCACTGAGTTCGAAATAAAAGTGTGGCTAGCTGTGTAGCAAATATTTTATTTAATATTTTGTTTATACGACATACTAAAGTTTGATCTTCGTACTTTATTTAATATCATTTCTCCTTTGCATGAAAGATCATAAGAGAAAAAAAATCTGTGGTTCATTCACCCACCTTGCAAACGATAGCCCGATGAATCAATTTTTAATCAAATGCATTTTCCATTATGACATTAAGGTCAAACATTTTTGATGTGTATCGATCCTTTTTCAAATAAATTGACAGTCCTTCATAAACTGCCTGATATTTTATTTTTTTCAATACAACGTAAATAAAAAAATAATTATACTTGTATATTGCATCGGTACATTTCACCTAAATCTGTAGTTTAAAGAATAATTGTTTTCAAGTATTGCCCACCAGATCCAGTGATGCCCATACCTCTATGTTTTCCTACTGGTGATATGAGGATTTGATATTCTAACATTTACCAATGTTCGTCTTAAACAACAATGATAGAGGATGCTATGGTTGATTGAAACAAATACTACCTCTCGTTTTGAAATCCGTACTACGTGTCGATATATTCATTAACTTAAATACTATATTTATACAAGGTAATATGAAGATTTAAGCTGCAAATGAATGTCTTCTCAAAATAGTTCAATCTTGAAAAACCAAGGTCTTTCAAGTATATCTTTTCAATAAACATTAGCAGGGAAGAATTACTATTATCATGTTGTCTGCTTTAGGGTTTAAGGTTGGTATTCATGTATTTAAAAAAAAATCTATTTTGACTTGGTCGAATTCGGACAATATAAATATATTTTCGTAATTTTTCTTATTTAAATTTCTATTTTGACTTGGTCGAATTCGATTAATTAGGATAGATTGCAGCATGATTTGGTATTCCTCTCTCGCATAGTTCAATCAATTTACTCACTCAACGCTAAAAGGTTTTAACCTACTCTCAAGGACATACTAATGGGATAACGTATAACTCTGTGTTACAGAGAAATTATCTAGTCACCTTCAGAATCAAACACTATTTATACTTAATTTCCGCGTGTGAATCACTATATACAGTGTATATATAACTGCTATACAGCATAGTCATTTACCTATAATGATTGTCTATGAAATATTTTATCATCAATTATATAAAGCGTTTTTGCTTTGTTTCCTTATCAAAAATGGAAATATATTTAAAGTTGTAAGTAAAAAGAAGAGATTATGTTTTCATGATTGTCGGAATGCAGGTTATGAAATTAAAGATCTTGAATAAAGACTGCAACTTATAAATGAAAAAATACACCATGTCAATTTATAAAATATGGCAAAATATTTCCCACACAGCTGAATGTCACAAAAACACTAATTTAAATGGAGTTGTTTAAATTAAAATGTCAAATTTTGTTTTTATTTGTCAAACACGAAAAGAATCTTGTCAAGATTGCTGTTTCGTGACTTTAAGATTGATATAAAGGTGCGATACTGATCTAGATAGATAACACTTGTTATATGTCCGGCGGTGTATTTACACCCTATGTATACATAAAGCTGTCATACACTGACAATACTATATACATCCCAATCCTACATATGTCGGTCGAAAGTTCTATCGCTAAAACAAGGTTTGTTTTATATAAACACAACAGCGTTAATTAATACAAGAATGTAGCTTTATTTATTCCATATCCATCGAGAGAAGTGAAGGGTTATCTTTAAAAGTATTTAATTCCGTTTACAGATAGATGGTATCAAGAAATGAATTAGACGGATACTGCTGATGTTTCCTGTCAGCATCTTGTGTACCACCAATGACTTCTCGCAGACAGAGTTCAAGGGTCCGCAGATTAGAGCACTTCAATTACCCAAACCGTTATACGTGAAGCTTCCGTACATGTAGACGCTGGGCTAGCCTCGACCCGGCCACAACGTCACCCCGCCCTCATTCTCAGAGAAGCAAATGCTTTACACACACAGCTAAAATGTTTACATAACAGAGCGAGGAAAGCGACAGGCACGAGCTCACGCGCGCGTGAAAGGGTTAGTGTCATTGATCCTAATTAAGACAGGATGGTGTACTGTAGTGTTATCACGTTGTTCGACACTGCTAATTTGTCCGTCATCGTAACGAATTAGGCGAAGTTAAAAAGGAAGCACATGGTGTATAATGGTTTCTTCTAGGACAATAACAGTGATCAATACCGGGGTGTTAAACGTTCTCCTAGTAAGACAAGCACAGACTGATCGCAAATACATCACAGCCCCAGCATTAAAGCTTAATTCACTTCTCTCTGTTACATGGATACAGCAACTCTCATTAAAGCACTCTTTACTCGTTAAATATTAACGACGTTCATTTCAAATGACAGTGTGCAATCTGCATATAAGAACATTACAACTCTGTGTTGTAAAAATGATTTTAAGTTTATTTTGTTTTGATTTATTCTTATTTGATCATTTGTCAAAAAGCTAACTGTACTGATGAAATCTTAGATGAGAATGATAACGAAAATCTGAGTAAAACAAAACAGTTGGAAAGGAAACGATTAAAGACACAATGCGGGGTTTATGAGCTACACAGATCTTTCGTTACAATCTTAATTATTTCAATTATTTACGAGCCTTGTCGAGTCCCTATAAGTAAATGAAGATTTGTATTAAATAGTTTGCACAATCAATGAAGACACGCTGTGACACAAAGAGCGTTTTAGAGCCTCACAGTTTTTTCATGTGTTTTCTTTCGGAAATGAGATGTCTAACACCTAATGAGCGTCGTTATTTCGTTGCTCAGCAGAAACGGATCTGTTTCGATTTAACGAAGATATATAGAATCCAGCTATTCGAAATTAAATAAATATTCAGCGGCAGCATTGTAGGTGAATTAATCTTAGTCGAATGTCTCTTGGTCTTTAGTCTGTAAATACCAATTTAAAGATGATTTTCAGATTGAGTATTGATGTTCATTACATAGTTTCTAGACGATTAATGGATTTCAACTTCACTATTTTGAGATTAAATAGCTGACATTTCCTTCTCTTATGCGCTTGGGAATTGATTAATTATACCACTTGTCTCATCGTGTCTGGATTGGTTTTGAAAAGCATGATTAAAAGGAAATTGAAATAAAAACATGACTGTCAATGTAATAAAATCACGGGGAGTTCAATTGTTTTTAGTTTATTTTCACTCCTGAGAACGGGGCTGTAAAGATAAAGTGTGCTTTATCAAATATTATTTTCTATACGTGTAATGTTGAATAAAACAGGCCTTTTAACTTGTGATTAGGAAACCCTTTAATTCATCCACTCTTCGATATCTTTAACGTAAATATTTTATGCTTGTAACTGCTATTCCTTATGCTTCGAACCAAAACTGGTAGGAATTCGTGTCATTAGAAGTGTTATGTTGTCAAAATGTATACAATAACCTTGTTCATGTAACAATTGTTATCAAGAGACCGCCTGTGTTACGAGAACAGTTTGGAGTTCAAAGGAGTGGTCGCATAATACAGGTTTGACCCTGTTAAAACGTACTTATTTAACTCACATTTCTATAAGTTGGCCATAATCTTCAAGGAGCACAAACCATGATTTAGTGAGTGAAATGTGCTGTAAAACATTGTACATTCGTTTGATATTTAGCGATTAAGGTTATTAAACGTGTTTAAGTTTGCAAAAGAGCGCTAGAATATAATTATTTTGAAAATAGTTTCGCTATAAAACTAAGTATACTGAGGATAATTGTTAAAATTAAAAACATTGAAAATTCTATCGAAAAAATGAAAGGAACCACAAAGATAAAATCCCAATGCATTGCAACCTGGCTGGCAATCGCTCGTTTCAAATATATTCAGTTCCAGTTCCATTTTGTTTATCATATTCTTGAAAGTATATCAATACAGGAAGATATTGTGGACTCATTCTGGAGTCTTGTTAAAGTGCTAACATATTTCAATATAAGTGATATGGCATAATGCCCGGGTATATTAATCCAACACTAGGCCTATCAGGCAACCTCACTGAAACCAAACAGAGAGTATTCATAAGGACGAAAATCTAATGTATGGCAACACATCGATGTTTTGTTTTTAATATATCTTCTAAAAAGAGGACACAAACTATATTTTGTTACAGAAGCTTCACATCTGTCTCCTCTCTTGATCATAAAGTAGGAGGTGGGAATGGCAAATGTGTGTTACATTAAACTTTAAATTGATTTATGTTGATTTGAATATGACTTGACACATAATAATTGTTTGTTTCCGGTTACCCTATTGCTACCTACATTTACCTTAATGTTTTTGCCAATCCTGAACTTTTTTGACAATTGAAAGAACATTGTTAAAAACAAGATCACCCTCCTATATAAAATTAAGATCACTCTCCAATATAAAATTAAGATCACTCTCCAATATAAAATTTACAAAAATTGTAAAAATAATGTATTGCCTTCTTGCCGTATTTTTTTTAGACATGTAACAGAAAACAAAAATGTTTTTTGTTTTGCCATATAAATTCCCAAAACGTCATTTGTAAAATTGACATAAACCATAAACCATATGCATAAAGAAACGCAGAACTTAATTTTGTAAATGATAAAATGTAAGACAGAAAATGAAAGAAAGCAGAGTTCCCAAGTAAAGATAAGAGGAATTGTTTTAACTTGGGTATGTGACATTGTATATGAAATGGCATATCAATGGAACCCGTCTTTTCTCTCTTTCAATGCTTAAAGGCTATCAAACGTATATAGCTATCTTTTTTCTTATTCATGAATGCACTAAAATCAATTCAAATAAGATTTGTATACACTAATACGCATTACTTTTATTTGAAACCTTGCACAGCAATAGTAAATGTAAACATTTGAACATTTGACCTGCTTTAATGAGATATAGCAGCCTCCGAAAAAACATTTTAAGGAAAGCTGATAATCAAATATACCAATACCAATCCTAAATAATGAATAAAGACTCGGGAAAATTAAAACTTCCCTCAACATGGTCTTCAATCAGGTGAAGTGTGTGCATACGGGCATTGTACTTTAGCTCAGTGTGGTACAGACACGAAAGGGTTCCTGGATTATATTGACTTGTGTGTAAGATGGCAACCTGGATGTTATGACGTGGGTGTCTGTGACGGTTCCTACAGTAAACTAACAATATGACATTCCTCGTGACAAGAATAACTGTAAATTCTCAAAGTAATATCTTCGTTATGATTTTACAATAAAATGGTGATATACTGGTCTCTCTCTCTCTCTTATATTAATCCCGTAAATTTCCATGGTAATGTTTCTCATTGAAATGATGAAAGTAATCTCTCCATAGCTGGTCCCTCGTCAAATTATTACATTTGTATATTAACTTTTCTACTGAAAATATGATGTATTCCATTACAACTATTACTGTAAACTCAATTATTGACCGTCGTGAAATTATTGAATTTATAATGTTCTTTGTTAAAATAAATTAGGTCAACTCTTAATAAAATGTCCGTCATTAAATTATGACAATTAACATTCAGCATAGTGTTTTTTCTTCAAAGTAATAAATTTAACCCTCATTCTGGTTCATCGGAGATGCAACACGGTATTTGATTGGCCAATCGAAAGATTAGCAACCGAATTAACATGTGTTATCGTTCACAAATATTCTATTTGCAGATCAGCCCGGATGGCAATGCTAACCTTTTAGGTGATATCAACTTACAATAACAATGGTTCTACTCACCACCTTATCAGGGCCTTTTTCACATTAACTTTACTAAAACGGTGACACAGATTAAAAATTATTAATATCACCTTATTACATTGTATAAGTGAACAGTTCGAATTAAATTACCATTTTTAGAGACGAGATATTCAGTCTAGCTTACTTTGGGTCAGATACTGTACTTTTCTGATTCTCGAGTTAATTGCCTGTCATATTTTTTGGCAAGAAAATTCTTATTGTTGAAAAGACGGGTTTTTCTTCAATAAAATTAAGCATGCTTAAAGAAATAAAAGGGAAAAAACCTTACAAAAATGCAAAAATAAAATGAAAAAACATTTTAAAAAATAAACAGACAAATAAAATTTCACATTCAGGCACAAAACAATTGTATGCATGCACTCGAAATGTAGTCTTGAAATAAAAGATAGCTAAGTTGAAAAACAGAATTGTTAACAATATCTAAATGAACCTAAACAAAACAAAGTGACGTCAAGACAAAATATTTGGAAGTCAATGATCGACGCTTACCTTTTATATTAAATCAATATAGCAAGCTATTATCAGTAACGACATCGTGATCTAAAAATAGAACCAGCGTAATAACATGTGAGCTATTAAGACTTATTATAGATACCTTGTGAGTGACAAGCCGTCAAGACTAATTATAGCTACTCCTATTATAGCCCAATCAGTGAGAGGCTATCTCGATTAACATACATGAGGGGGATACAATCGGTTGATATAAGAGAGATGAAATCAATTAGCTTCTTAAGCTAAGGCCAACAGGCAGCTGATACAATATATACGCCATAAATATATAATAAAACATGATGTTATTTCAACTTCGTAAGTACACATGCATTTCATATAATACTTAAATAAAGTTAATATGAAAAAAAAAAATTATTGGTATATCATTGTAAGAATAAATTGACATTTGTGTTTATATACGATTATATTCTTAACCGAAAATATCTTTAAATAATTCTTCTATTAAAGATTTATTGTCTTGATGTCTTTGGAAATGATAACAAGCTTATAGATCTTAAACATCTGATGGATTAGCGACTATCGCTATTTCTTGTTAATTTCATCTGAATATTTGAAAGAACGATTTGATTTTGTTTTTCACATTGGTTGATTTTTGTTTTGAAATTACAAAATGAAAAAGAAACTATATAATCTTTCACCATGGCGTGTATGTTTTGTAATTGCTTTTGTGTTTAGTGTATTAAAATATTTCTTGCATAATTTCTTTTTTTTTAAAAAGGAAATAAAAACCTCCTTATATAAATCTAAAATCTAATAATTGATATTTTGTTCAGAGCATACTTAAGTTCATATTTTAGAACAAAGAAATATTGATATATTTTAGGGTTTATAGAATACGACACGAATGGCGTGCATGAATGATTTGTGCATTTCTCCAAAAGTCTAACGTCGTCTTGGGCACGCTTAGAATGTTCAGATATAAATTATCTATACAAAACCAAATTAACGGAAAGAACACTTTGAAATTACTACTACAGATGTTTGAATTAATCCGTCTGAATTCAAAGTTATATACAATTTCATAAAGGACAACAAACACAAAATAACCGTATTGACCTGTAATTTCTTAGTTCCTTTACATAAATATTCTATATGAAACTGGGGTCGGTAATTCAGGCTATTTCTATGAAAATAATATTCTCCAATTCAAATTGTGATTTTTGTTCTCAAATGCTTTTCGTTTTGATGAGCATAACCCTGACACTGATAAACAGTTATCAAAGTAAACCCACATAGTACATGTTTGGCTTTACGATTGATGTATTGGGGAAATTGCTATTGATTGGAATTTAAAGTTTGTGGTAGCTTGATTTTTTTGTTGTTTCAATTTATTTAGAGTAATTTGACATGATACTTAAAAGTTCTTCTATTCTGAATACTCCGTTAGAAAATATTCCCATATCAAGTCAACAACATCGCTGAGGAGAAACTATATAATATTTCGTATAGTCACACCCTGGGACAATCTTCCGGAAGACGTTCTATCTGCTTCACATATCAACAATTTTAAGAACAGAATAGATACATTTCAGCAGAATGAAGAATTTTATTATAATTATAGGGCAAAAGTAATTAACAATGAACTTTAACTTCAAATTATGCATTTATTAAAATTTTGTGTCCTGTGTACAGGAGCTCTATCGGCTCCTGTATTGGCAAATAACTTTAACGTAACTTAACTTAAACACATTATACTTTACCATTAAGTTTGTTGTGCTGCATTACTGTAATTAAAGGAACATACGTAGTGAAAATAATGCTACAAAATTATTGTAAATCTAATATGGATTTTCTTTTTAATTTTAAATATACGTTTATTTGTCAATTTAAGTTACACGTGGCTCGGTTTCACTTGTTGTTTATCGTAGTTTCAAATAGCAACTGTGAACGTATTTAAAGCAGAGAAATGGACATTATATGAAATGTAACATTGATTTCTGTTACAAAAGAGATTGACATGTTATAATATCAGTGAACTGTATCTATTTTACTATCAATCAGCCTTAATATCTCACTTCTGGATAACCTGACGCCACTTTAAAGATTATAATACAAATAAAAACGTGGAATTGAATATATCTTTATTAACTTCCTTGTCGGTGTCTTCAAACTTGCGGTGTAATGTTGTGGAATGTAGAGGGTGACAATGCCATTTAAGAAGGCTTCTTACCCTTGATTTACAACAAATATTTCAAAATACGTTTAAAACATCAAACTTTGTGCAGATTATTAATCACTTTCTTATTTTTATATACTTTATATAAAATGACAAAATCACATGTTTGTATATAACATATAACATCAACAAATCAGTGCCGTTAGTACGTAAACCATATAGTGGTTTAAGTGGGCATTTACTGAAAAATAAGATAATTAGTATTGAATATTTCTTTGTTTGCAGATTTGTAAATGCATCTGAATTCGATTTAAATGGCATTCTATTTTATCTAAGTTGATAATACCTTTATTGACACATAACAGCACAGTGGTATTTTTTTTAACAGTGAACATAGGTAACCTATCAAATTAGGATCAAGCTATCAGGTTTGAGTTGTGTGGGAAGAAGAAAAACACTTTCCCTGAAAATTCCATGTGTGCGACAATTACGGGGATCGAACCCCAGCCGCCTGCATGGAAGGCCAGAGTGTTAGCCACTCCACCAATCCGCCATTAACTTACTATTAAGATATGAAGTTTTCTAAGCATTGATTGTGGTAGTCATTTTTAATACAGCTGAAAACTAGCTTCTTTCCAAGTTTCATCTCAATAAAATATAGTTGGGAAATTAATGTTTGCCAAATTCAAAATTCATTGCCAAATTGTGGAAATTTTGAAAGTCCGTTCTTGTTTTGTTCTTATTAATGAATTCAAGCTGTCCACTTTTTACCTTAGTTAGTGTCTCGTGTTCAAATGTGCCGTTTGTTTTGATCATTTCTCATTTAATTTTGGTCTGCAGGTTGATTATTATAGATTGTTTAAATTGAGACAGTTTCCGGCTGGAAGTGCCGTTGCTTACAAACCCAATTCATATGCATTTGGAATTCTAAATATGTTATATTATGTTACCAAATCAAAAGGGCTTATATGAAGTAAAATTTAGTCGCAGTTATCGTTAATCAAAAACCATTTTCTATTGCAGTCATTTTCGGGATTAATTAGGAATCGTATATGGAGTATTAAGGGTCAAAGTAACAAATGTCGCTTTAACATAATAAAATTTGTATTTTGTATTTGTTTATGCTGACATAAATAAGATACGCAAAGGAAAAATATGTAAAGATCTTATCACATTTACAATGCAACAATACTGCAAACACATGAAAACAGTACCACGTGACATCTGTCGCTGTGGTGGGTCAACTAAATGATACATTGCGGGGTCCTGGTAATGGTTGGTTAATGAGATGAGTTGGATGGTGTAAGGAGGATGGAGTGTAGGGTACAAATGCGAATGGAAAAAAACTGTGATGGCAGATGTTTTTAAAAAAGAATTCGGATACAGTCGTAGCGATTTTGGAGATAAACATGCACTGAAAATCTCGGAAAACCACATGGATCCTTCCTGTATCTAAATCGTGTGTCTCACCTGCGCAGTTCACTTATGTTCATTTCAAAGGAGCACAAATACCAGACGACAAATATTCCCATGAGCGTCAATTACATTTAAACCGAAAGAGAAATCTTCAATTTAGCTCTTGAAGTCAGGAACAGTTGATATTTAAACCAGCTTTTTCAATGGCGTATAGTTAATTTGATCTAGGAGTAGGAATAAGTTTCTCAATAGATCTCTCGGGTTGCATAAAAAGCAGCATGCATCTGTTTTCCTAAATATCATCATTCTTTCAGAATAGGATGGACTTTTTTGAGGACATGGGAGGCAAAAAGGTCATGGCGTCCATTTCCAAGCCTTAAGTTATTTTCAAAAAAAAATTGATAGAAACTGCTGTATGAGGCTGAGTATGCTAAGTTTGAAAATTGAAAACTGTGAAGCAAAAACAATAAAAGCAGGAATATACGACATGTATAAAAGAAGGATATCACAGTACCAAGGGAAGGCAATATCAGTAAAAAAGAAGAGCATTATCTGTGAGAGGAGGAACCATTATCTGTGAGAGGAAAATGCATTATCCTTGCGCGGAGAATCCATTATCTGTCGAAGAAAAAGGCAAAATCGGTGAAAGGAAAAAGAATAATATGTAAGAGAAGAAATCATTATCAGTGAGAGGAGAAGAAATCATCTGGGAGCAAAAGGAAATAGATGTAAGAGAGGAAGTCATTATCCGTGAGAGAAGAAGTCATTATACGTTAGAGGAGAAAAATCGTCTGAGAGGAGAAGGCAAAAGATGTAAGAGAGGAAGTCACTATCCGTGAGAGGAGAAGTCATTATACGTTAGAGGAGAAAAATCATCTGAGAGGAAAGGGCAATATCTGTTAGAGAAGAAGCCGTGAGTGGAAAAGCAAATTATCTGTAAGAGTAAAGGCAATATCTGTGAGAGACGACTCGAATTGATTGAGATCGACAAGACCCAGGTGCAGCAAGACAGTTCGAGGGACAAAACCATTATTACATGTAGAAGCATATTGACGCTGTATAAAATTGTCATTATATCACATTAGTCCACATTGAGAACATAAACATTAATTGATTATGAAAGGATGAGGTACCTGATAGATGCGATGTAACAATGAAACCTCTGAATTGTAATAAAATGCCAAACTATGTCATCCAGATGCAGATGTCTTCCAGCATTGATCTTGTTAGCTAAATAAAATAAGTATTATTTGACTGTAAAACATCGTTTCGGCACTCAGAATCACGATTCATCTGACCAAACATAGTAATAAAAAAGTCCCGTCCTTGAGAGATCTTTTTAACACTACAACTAAAGAAGCCGTTTTCATAGCCTTAGGATAATAATATTATTTACCATTTTATCACTTTTTGGGGAGTTCATTTATATTAGAGATTTGGATATAATTTGACATATATGGTCGCACTAAGCTCTAACAGAGCAACGCAAACCATTTTGCTGCAGAAGGTTCGTGTCACAATCACTCACCATAACATCGGTAAATCTCTAGGAATATTATATTTGGCCGAGTGGATGACCACGCTGGGAACAAATGATGCTTCTACCAATGGTTCTGGCTTGAACGTGAAATAGTTAATTGGTAGAGATTGGCTATTGTCTTGAATTATGTCTGAGAAGAATTCAGCAGGGGCGAGTGCCAGAATGATACTGGGGTTGGCGAAAAGCTTAATGTCAGGCGATACTTGATGGCGATTTCACTCAATTACTGAATTATCGTATAACGATATTCCCTAACAACTCTCACCACGTGTAAACTGTTTGTATTTAACGATCGGTTGGTAAATCTAGGATATGTTAAATGTGCACAGCTGTCGAAACATATCGAAATGCCAAAGTCCTATTGGGGCGAAAGGTTATATAGGACTGTTGTCATTCAAAAGGTAACAGAGTTTACTAAATTATATGGGGGTTTTTTATACGTTTTTTTTATTTCAAAGCGAATGCCTGGTAATGACATAATAGATTCTTATTCCCGATTGCACAAGTCTACATTTACACACACATATATAAAAATAAAAATTATGTAAAATAATAAAGAAACTTAAAACGCTTATGTTCACAAACTGTTGTTATCAATTTTGAAATATTTATCAATAATTTAAGGTGAATGACACGAAAATGATTTGGTAAGGTACAATATATATATATACGTATATCAATTTTATTGTACATTACCGTTGTATCCCTATACAGTTTATTAGAGAGTATATGCTTTCTGTATTCAAATAGATGCCATCGTATGAGGCGACTAATGTGGAACCCTTGTAAAAAACCGTTTTATCTGCTAAAGGGACATTTTTTTTAGAAATTAAAATAGATTAGCTGTCCTATTGAAACAGTTGGGACCTGTATCTTATACACTATCTGTTCTTTCTTTTTCATGATTTCTCCCTAGACTCTCGTCTTCAATCGACCTTTGCAAAAGGTCAATAGTACCTTAATAGTCAACCCTTGTTATCTAGGATTTTAAACTACCGTTTACTTTATATTACCGGATGGGTATCGTTAAATAGAATGTTTAGCAACATACAACAAAGCTAACAGTTTGAACATATAAAAACCTAGAATGTTCGACGTTAATTTCCCCCCAAAGATGAGATTTTGTGAAAAGAATTTAACCTTTTTATATATGTTAAAGCAATAAACATAATAAAAAAGACGCTGTTTTATGTTTTAGCTGTCAGGAAAAGTTCAAAACATTATATGGAAGAGGTACCAGATGTCATTGATCTATAGTAAAGTACACTATATATATATTTCCTTGCCTTTTCAAACTGCTGAGATAAAGCAACTCCTCAATTTAATGCCTTTCGTTCCACTAACCTCCTTGCGTACCGCCAGCTTATTTCAGTCTATTTTCCTCTTCTTTCAGAATCATTCCTTTTTACCTTTTCCTAAATGTATTGCTTAACGCCTTTAAAATGTCAAAATTCCTCTGTGCAGATGGTGGCATTTTAACGAGGTTTTTGATGGAAATGTAGCTGTTCTTGTGAGCCCATGCAGGTTTGGTTAAAGCATATGACTGCTGTATCCCCATTAATGATCGTAAGGGGCGACTAATTGTGGGCCCGTGCAGAATCGGGGTTTTCTTCTGTGTTCTGCTAAAAATCTTGAAGAGACAAACTCGATCTACTGCCCCTACTGCAACACTTGGGCTCCTTTTCTTTTCCTTCCTTTCCTTTCTATCTTCGTTTCTATTTACTTTCTCGTTCCAGCAATGTCCCCCTTGGCATCCGTATGCATGTGCCCTCAGCTGTTGCCAGGTTGTTAAACCTCAATCGTTTGTATTATCGACAGTATTACACGGTGATGTCATACAGGACCAACATTTAGGCAAGTGGTTACTAGTGAACGTGCCAGGATAGAAAATAATAAAAGCAAAAGAGGAAAATATCTTAAACTTTATTAAATTTCCCTTAAGTAGAGGAAATAGAAAGTGCACGAGTACGAGAAAGGAAAGGGCTGATTGTTTGTTTGTTTGTTTGTTTTGTATGACGACTGCATTTCAACTTTAGATTGGGCCAATCAATAATTACTTTATATGCCCATTTTAAAGCCGCGATCACATCTTACGGTCACGCACGTAGTTAACCGTAGTGGGGGATGGCCCTAGTTGACTGTAGTAGACCGTAGGTGACCTTAGTTAAACGTATTAAACCTAGTTAGATGTAGTTCAACGTAGTTATTAACGTAGCTTGGACTTCAAGAAACCCATGATTCGGTCGTGGTTAGTCCAATAATTTTCAACATGTTCAAAATATCTCTACTGTGAGTTTGGATGCCAAGACCCTATTGTGACCGTAATTTGAACGTAGTCGACCCTAGTTGACCGTAATTGACCCTACTTGACCCTAGTGTTTACCGTGGTTGACCGTAGTAACATGGCTTTACGGTTAACAAGACGGTCAAGTAGGGTCACATAGGGACAAATACTAGGTTTTGACTACGTTTGAAGTACGTTCACAGTACTGTTAAGTACGGTTAACTAGGGCCAACTAGGGTGCTTAGTGACTCCCTTCAGTAACGTTTATATTTACGTTGAACTACGTCTAACTACGTTAAATACGTTTAACTAAGGCCACATACTTTTAACTATGGCCACCTACTGTCTACAACGGTCAGCTACGGTCATCCCCGACTACATGCGTGACCGAGAGTTGTGACCACGGCTTAAATGTCACCATTTGAAAATGGGGACATTTTATCGTCTCACCTGGTTACTGTATCCTGACAACTGGCTAACTAGAGGCGCCTAATGGTTAATCACTCAAAGAGGAAAGAAAGAAAGAAAGAAAGAGATAAAAGAAAAGGGATATCCCAAGTGTTGCGATTGCGGTGGCAGATTGGTTGTGGTCTCTTTATTGTTCTTCACAGACGGTTGACTCAAAGACAGTCACGATTATGTGGCGACCCGACAGTAATAGTCTCAAAAGATCATTCACTCGGCTACAGCAGATCAATTAATGTTTTATGTTTCTTGAATCTGCAGGGATGCCCTCTTATGGAATAAAACGCTACAAAATTAAAGTGAAAATGGGTGGGAAATAAGGAACTCAACATTCGCCATGATAATCTCATAGGGAAATATGCTATTTCTGTGGGTGACATGAAGGTCGATGTTTTTTTATAACTATGCTCATTAATGCGCCTTGCGGGTGTGTTGTCACAACCAAAGTTCTCGATATGAGGACGTAGCATTATTTTGATTGACAAAGATTAATATGGCAGCAGAATCTTGCCCTTCCGGGACACATGTTGTTTTTTTTAAGTCCCGAGAAATTCATAAAGAGATGTGTTTCATTAGGCAGCAAAGGAAAACTTTAACTATGGCTTCAGATTTTGAATTAGTTTTATTCCAAAAAATAAAATTATTTTATGCACAGTTTTTCTCGTTTGAAAGTGGGGTATAATTCCGAATCGCATAGCATTGTTAGATGTTTTTCTCACTCAAATCTACATGGGATGTGTTAACATGAGTCATTATTTTTCAATTAATATCTTAAACAACAAAGAATCAATATAATTTATGTACTTCGCCTATATAATTAAGCAAGTAAGTATATATGTATTAAGACGTGTAACAATGATTAAAGCAGTTTTATTTTCGGGAAATTAAAAGATATCAATGTAGCTTTATATTTTTTATAAATAATAAATATTTTGTAACGCCTGAAAAAAAAATACAAATAGAGAAAAAAAAAAAGAAGTGTAAACCAAATCGTAATCCAAACTCAGAATCAGTAAACCAGGCGAATGAAGGAACAAAGGGAAACATACATGACCACTATAAAAGTGTAAGGAGAATAAGTTTAGGTGTTCCGGAAGGGCAGGCGTTTTTTCTACTTTATCAAAAGCACTCTTCATGCATATATGTATCAAATGAATCGCCCTCATTACGCAAACTGGGGATAACGCGATAAAACAACAAGGCACACTAATGACCAATCAAAAACACATAAACTTTCACCACGCTCTTAAATTAACTTACAGGATAACCAACAATGACTAGTTTGAATTTTTTGCTACCAAAACTTTCGAATTATGTCAAGAGAGCACAATTTTTTTCCGTAGAATTCCAGATAGAGAAGAAACTACCAAGCAATAACGCCCAAACGGAACTTCATGTGAATCATAACTAAAAAATAATGCCATTGTTTTTTCTTTCAGCCTACATACCACACGTATTGTAATGCAAACACGCTTACCAAGCATAGTGTTGTTTTGTATCTGTTGGAGAAGTAACATGAATACACATTTATGCAGAAAATAAAACAATTTCAAAAAACAATAAATACACAAATTTCTAATTTTCAACTATGTTAGATAGCATAATCTAGAGGTGTTTAGACAGATAGTAAATTGGTGCTCTTGACGGAATAATAAGTATGACAATGGTGGATTTTAATAGAAATCAACTTTGTTCCTCACTTCCTTATTTGTTTTCCTAAAAGACATCAAATGCATTTTTTCCACAAAAACAGAATAAATAATTTGTTTTTCAATTATTCTTATTTGTCCTGTTTAAGATGATACGTTTGAAATAAAATATGTCCGAGGGATTTTAAAATATTGATATGGATATTAAAAACCATTCTTAAGATAATAGATAGCCTAACATATATTTTAAACTGACTATCCTTTGGAAACTGTGTACGGAATTTGATATATGATATAACTTAGGACGTATAGATCCCACAGATAATATCATATACAAGTACAAATTAAATCATCAAGTGTTATCACCGTCTTGTCTGAACACAGGGCAGAAATCATGATATTTCGTAATGTTTATTTCTTTGTATAGACAATTTTATATCAAATCTATATTTGATCAATCCAAGTTGTGGCGGAGAGATAAGACCGAATCTATAGCATCTATCTTCTGTACAACACATTAGTTTGGTAAACGACCGTTATGAGTACCACACGATATGTCAACAGAAAAAGGTACTACACATGAAAGGAATGGCGGAATTTATTTGTGCAGGCGTTACTCGGGAATGGAAGGGCGGCACTACTCGAGCGAGGGAAGAGAGGCAGTGCTTTTGTGAAAAGGACACGCTATTCTTGCGAGAAAAAACGAGGATTTACTCAGGCAAGAAAGGACAATACTAGGGCGAGGATAAACGAATGCTATTCGGGTAAGCGAGGAGAGGGGGGGCGCTACTTGGGCAAGAAAGGACTCCTATTGACAGCTATGGTCATTTAAGGACATGCCAGGTCTTGGTGGTTGAATTCCCCGAGAAAAACACCGATCTACCAGTACCTGGCTATTGCTCCACGTAGGTCTCGAACCCGCGACCCAGTGGTAGTGGTAGCAGAATGTCAGACGCTTTAACGCGCTCCCCGGATGCCACTAGAGCGAAAATAGATTGTATATCTCGTTGGAGACATTGTTGCATTGTTCTAGTTGGCATACGTCCTGTATATCAAAAAAGTGTTAATACAGTATTCAACCCTTCAACAATGCCCATACAAGGTGTTTATATACGACGCTATCAAAACGATCCTGCATTTACATATTGCTCATACATGACGCTATCATTACAAGCTACATTTACATATTGCTCATGCATGACGCTATCATTACAAACTACATTTACATATTGCTCATAGATAACGCTATCATTACAAAACTACATGTACATACATGACTCATACATGACGCTATCATTACAAACTACATTTACATATTGCTCATACATGACGCTATCATTATAAACTACATTTACATATTGCTCATACATGACGCTATCATTATAAACTACATTTACATATTGCTCATACATGACGCTA